>RJWT010018687.1:0-18760 GCA_004365215.1 Cuniculus paca
GAATTTAGGGGGACATTTTATCTAAACCATAACAGATGGTCACTCCAATATTAATGACCTTTAGGTAAAAAACTTTGGTTTCATCATTGATCCTCCTTTCATTTGCACTGTAAATCCAAACATACAATAAAACTTTGCTTGCTTTGCTTTCAGTATAGCCAGCACCTGGCCACTGGCCACTCTGGCCATCGCATTCTCACTTTTTAACAATCTGCCTCTTGATCACTCCATCTCAAACACCCCATGATGCTCATGTACTCTCCTGCCCTAAGGCTTTGAACTTGGGTTTCTTCACATGTAAGTATACTCACTTTCTTGCAGGGATTGCAGATGTGCAAGGTTTTTGAGAGAAGCCATTTCTAAATAATCAATTTAATTTAAATCACAGGCCAGTCTTTCAAACACTATTACCTATTTATCAACCTTTTCCTCATTTCTCTTAATCTGACATGCAATATATTTTTGTTAATTATCAGTTATGTAATGGTTTGGTTTTTACCTACCTATACACCAAGCCCCATGATACTAAGATTTTGAAAGTTATTTCCAGCATCTACAGCAGGGTCAGAAATACAAATTCTGATGATATTGGGAGATGATTAAGGTTCTTTCTCCTTTGTAAGTCATTTTACTGTGCACAGTAAGAAATTATGTTCTAGTTCATGTTGTCTTCCATAATTCATGATCTTAAATTAGTGACCAAATTATTTATGGTAACGAGAGAAAAAAATGTTTCAACAAAATTCATTAAAGATCGCAACAAATTTTTTGTAATTCCATCTTCATTGTTGTGTCATATTTTTTGGGACAATTGAATACAGGTTTTATGTAATTAAATACATCCTGAACCAGCCAGCTTCATGCATGTTTGTATGTGGTTATAAATTTAAAGTGAATTTGCATTTTTGTTTAGCCTGCAGTGTTTCATTTATATGTGTTATTTCTTACATTCTTATACTCTGAGGATGACATTTTCACTTTGATTTAATATTACAACTTTAATATTCTGCAACTAGGAAAAAGGACATATGCATGGGTTTAAGCAATATCTTTCATGGTGGAAAATACTAAAACTAAAAACAAAATATTGAATATTAAGCTAAAGTCATAAAGTTTAACTGAAGAAAACCTGTAAAACCCATGCTACTTTAAAATGGAGGGAAAAACTTCATAGGCTCACTAAATTTTTTACTATTTAACTAAAACAATACTCCTATGCCCCCAACATGATCAAAAGTAAGTTAGACATCAAACCCCCGAGATAACTCAATAGGCTGAGAAAATGAGTTTAACTTGTAAGAAGAGGATTAATAGAGATCAACATCAAGTGTGGCAACCCAGTAAAAGCAACTCTTCAAATGCAAGACGAGGGAAATATGGGTCAGCAACAATCTAAAACATACGGGTTTAAGATATCAGAAGCACAAAGTATTGTTATGATTCTGTAACAAAGAAGGCAATCTTTCTTTTAAACGGCATAATGAGAGATCAAAGGAGGCGATGTTGGAGCTCTGTTCCTTGTTTCTCAGACTCGTGGCATTTTTCTTTTTTAATATCGGATCTTAGAATGTAGATAAAGCCAAATTAAATGTACTCAGAGATGATAGGTCAATATTTTGGGTGGATTTGAAAAGATGTCAAATGGGAAAAAATTTCACAACTCAGGATATCTAACACACACACACACATAAACACACACACACATGCACACACACACAGGGATAGAATGGGATGGGCCTCAGTGCATTTGTGTTTCCAAATGCGTGAAAGGTTTTCTTTCACAGAGGTAAGTTAGATTTAAGACTACTCATGTGCATAGATATCATTAATCTTCCCATATGATGTCATTATGGTAGAGAGAGCACATGAAAAGTTCCTTCTTACAAATACTTAGATACTAGCAAATTATAATGAATTGGTTTTAAATATACTAGTTTCAAAATAGCAGAAGAAATTTAGAGCAGGTTTAGAACAGAGCAGGATTCTGATGTCAAGGTGGTGAGTAAACACCGAATCTGTGGTAACCTTGGCACATAGGAATGCTAGGGCTTGGAGAGAGTAGTGAGAGTGATTTGTAGAAATTAGAGAAACTTCTGATGCCCAAGTGGTAGGAATAGTAGTTGGAAATGAGGAGCTTCTTCACCCTATATAAAGTTGGATATCTAAATAGAATCTGCTTCTCAGTGTAAGTATAATGTCCTCCTGCCTATAAGCAAAGAACCAAAAAGGAAGATGGCTGTTTGTCAAAGCACAGGTGGGAACCTAACCACTGGGACAGCAAGAATAGTCTAAACTGAAATTTAGGTTTATAAGGCTAAGTTACTTATAGTTAATGCTATTCAAATGATAGAGATTAAGATGAAATCTAAATACACTGTTTGGTTGGATATTGTGTAAATTTGCATGACCACAGTGTGTTATTCATTAGTTTGTTCCATAGAGAAACAAATAGTGTGTATGTGTGTGTGTGTGTGTGTGTGAGTGAGACAGAGAGAGAGAGACAGAGAGATAGAGACAGAGAGATGGAGAAAGGACAGAGAGAGAAAAAGAATTAGTATACTTTAGTTAAGAGTCCAAAAGCCAAATTACCAGGACAGCTAATAGCTTAAGTTTTTCTCTAAGCTCAGAGGCTTGAGATACAAGAAAAGTACTGACATGTTTTGGTTTGAGTCAGAAGGCCAGAAAGACTGATGTCTCAGCACAAGGTATGGGAGCAGAAGTTCCCTCCTACTCAAACTTTTGCTCTGTTGTTTTTTCGTTTGTTTGTTTTTGACTGATTGGATGAGGCTAACTCATTGGTGAGGATGATCTGCTTTACCCACTCAAAGGTTCAATAGTAAATCTCACTCTGACACATCTTCCCAGTTACATTCACAATGTCCAGCCAAATATCTGGGCACCCCAGAGCCTAGTCAAGTTGATGTATAAAATTAGTCATCACTATATGAAAGGGTTTATTTTTAAAATACTAAACAAAGCTCTAAAGAGTTAATTGGGTTTACAGAGCCCAATATTAAAGTTAATTACAAAATATTTATGCATCTGTATTACACTACTGTGACAGAAAACCCTTTAAAACATTTTTAATTTAAGACAAATGAACAAAGGTTTAGTTTAAATGCTAACCAGAGATTCTACTTGTGTTTCTCAGGCATTTTCCTGAGTCTATTCCTGTGTCTGAGTATATGACATTCACTCTAGCTAAAGCTTGGGATTAAAAATTATTCATTGGTTTATCAGTGTTTTTCTGCTTAGCCATCTCCTGCTCTCATGTGCTTTATGGTTTGTATCCAAGTTTTTCCCAAAAGAGGTTCACTGCGATGAAGGCTTAGCTGTGGAGAAGAGCTTTAACTTCATCAGTGGATTAATCCAGGAATGAGGTCATGCATGGGTTGCATCACTGACGTGATGGAAAGAGGAACGGGGGCCTAGTTGAAGACAGTGGACTGTGGAGATGAGACTTGGGCAACTTCATTTGGTCCTTTGAGGCTCTCTTCCCCTTTTGCTTTCTGGCTGCCATGAGACGAGCAACTTTCCTCTACCAGCCCCTTCTCAGCAGTCGTGTTTCTGCCTCCTCACAGGTCTAAGACATTGGAACCAGCTGATCTTGGAATGAAAGCTACAAAACTATGAACCAAATATATTTTTCCCCTTTAAGTTGTGCGTGTTAGGTATTTTGTTATAGCAGTGAAAAGCTGACTAATATAATGTGAGTTTTGAATTCTGGTCAGGAGACATGTATGAGTGTACAGCTCAGTCAACCAAAGAACATCATATTTCCTTCAATAAATTAATGCTGCAAACACAAGACACTGCATGTTGGTGTTTATGCTTGTGCAGAGGGAAGATTGCAGGGGCTAATAAATCTTCATGCCTACATTATCCCCATGAATTTGTCCTAAGAACCTATTTGAAAGTTTTTTTTCTAGATTTTGAATACTATTTGCCTTAATGTCATTTTAAATAAATATAAATTCACTATAACATATACAAAATAGAAAGTTATCAAAATCAAGAGCAAGCACCACCCACAATAATATCACCAAAGACGACCACATTATTTTGAAACCATTTTTTCTCTAGATCTCAGTCCTGCCTTGAATAAGATTTGAGGGAATTTTAACATAGTTTTACTAGGTTTTATTTACAACTTGTCATACTGATTATTACAGAAAGTAATTATCTGTTAAGATTTTTTAAACTAAATTCATTCTCAAATCTCAGTCAAGACCAATTAAGTTAAAATCCCTTGAGACAGTGTGAGCCATGTTTATTTGTCACAGAATACTCTTAGATGGTGGCAAAGCACAGTCAGGTTGAGAACAACTGATGGAAACAGTACTTTAAAAGAGTATTTCTATTTCACAGTCATACCAAAATTCATGTAAAAGTCCCTTAGGGATGGATATCTAGTATTTTGGCAATAATATATTTATATATGGGTAGATCAAAAATGCACAAAAACCCAATCTTCCAAGATAATGATTAGGACATGAAAATGCAGATATGTTTGTCTTTTGAGCAGAAATTAAATTTTTAAAATAGATCAAACAGCCTCAGTTGATACATTTTCCTTTTAGGTCTTTAGGTCATTGATTAACAACAGCTAAAATTATAAAGAAAAGCAGAATCATACATCATATCTTGAGTTCATAATTTTCCTAAGAATTCATAAAAATCCAAATGGACTCATTATGAATTTAACAAGGATTCAACTATATGATTTACATTTATTGAATATATGTGTATATATAATGATTTTTAATTTTCCAAGTTTTTTGGAATGGTAAAGATTTTTTTATAGTCTCAGTGCTTGATAATTTTGAAAATTATTAACTTCATACAACTCATAGAAGAATAATTTATTTTAAGAAATAAAGAAAAATCACATAGTATTTGATTAGGGGGGTTGTAATGAAAAGAGGTATTTTGTCAAAATCCAATTCAGACATCCCTATGGAAAATTAAGGCAGTTGGGATTAGATAGTATCCACTTATCCAATTTCTGCCTCACTGTGTCTTTTTTATTTGAATTAATCTGGGTAATGAACACCCAAACCAAATTATTGTGGGTTGATTATCCATGAAAAGTGGGTTAATTGTTTAATAGCCATGGGTGCAAGACGGTATAGGTATTTTAATATACATACACTTCTGGAGAGCATTTTTGATAGTACCATAAAATACATATACAATGAAATCAACAATATAATTTTACATTAAAAGTTGATTAATCTTGTTAGAGAAATTTAATTGTCCGTAAAATTGGTTGTTAAACACTGGAAAAATAGTCATCTATTATAATTGTTTTGGTTTAAAAAATAAGGATAAATGAATGTTTTCTGAGTGCTTAACAAATAAATCCTAATTTTGAGGAAATACTGGAAGAAAAAGATTCCTTATAGCACTAACACACACAGGCACGTGTAACAAGTGGCTGTTTCCATTATCAGCTCAGCTTAGTGGGAGAGCTGGGTGCAGCCAGAGGCAGCCAGCCACATTCTCAGTCAGTTTAAAGTAAACAGTACGCAGGAGGAAGATGGCAGCACCTAACTGAGCAATACTGGCCAGCAGCTACATCCTCCAAGCAAGAAAAATGGACCTGGTCAGGATACACCAACTGCAGCCATGTTTTCTAATTTACTTTCTAAGGTCATTCAGGGGAAGACCTTATTAGAAAATAGCAGCCAGAGCTATTATCATTCTTTCACTTTCAATAAAGGTCCACAGGATTCCAATGAAAAATGTCAGCATTCAGTTTTCCACTCCTGGCAGAAGCATGGACCCAATTAAAAAATTCGGTGAATAGATCCATTAAGTCATGCCCTTTCCGGAGAAAAAACTAAAAACAACAGTGGAGCACAAGGGAATAAAGCCACCACCAAAAAGGATAGCGCACACCAGAGACAGCATGCGTTCTCAGCGGGAAGCAGCAAATGTGCACAAAAGGTCAGTACGAAGTTCACCAAGTTAACAAGGAGACCAACCCGAAGACTCCATGTGGTTGTCAAATCATCACTAATTTTCTATTTCTTCCCTTGTTTTATTTTTCTCCTTTCTTCCACTTGTACTTCGGCAGTTCCCTTTTTCTTTTTATGGAAACGAGAGCTGGAGGATACTATTGTTGGTTGCTTTCTTGAAAGATCAAGAAAAAGTGATCCATTTCCCTTTAAAATTAATTTCATAGGACAAGTCCTACTAACTACTAGTTGAGATGCATCTTTTTGACTTGGGGTATTTTTACGTGGCTCCAGTCAAATAGTAGGAAAAAAGCGTAAGACTATCACAGAAACCACGATGAGCTTTAATTTTGGTAAAAACCAAAAACAAAGAACCTCCCCGTTATGCTGGGAATGCCTGTTTTTTCTGTAAGAGTCAGTAATGTTTTAGCCCAGTGTCACAATTCAGCAGCCTCAAGAGGCTCCTGTTCTTGCTGTCTTCAGGGATTTAATTGTAGGTTATTTGCCATCGCCTCCTTCTCAGTGCATTACGGTGGTAGGGTTTGCAGCTCAAACCTCCCGAGGCTGCTCTTGGAAGTTAGACCTGAGGGCTCTCCACAACGGGACACAATGCTAAAATAGAAATAATGAAAGAGAGAGAGAAAAACATAACACAAAACCACAAATGCTCACAGTCAAAAGGCAGCAGAAGCTTCTAAGAGGATAAAAGAGACTGTCTTTAGGGAGCTGCAGTTCATTTTCACACAGAGAAACCAAGAAACAAAGCATGAGTAAAACAAGAACAGATTGGTGGCATCAAGTTTACTCAAGCATGGGTCCAGTCAGGAGACAGCCTGGCAGCCCAGCTTGCTCCTCTCCGCGTACTAGCCACAGGACACACCTTCACGACAAGCCGTGTCCCTGATTACATGTATTCACTCTGATGCTTGCCTGGAGCCACGATTTCTCATTCTCTGTCAACGAGTGTGGTTAATTATGTACTATAATATTTAAATTACAACTCTGATTATTTTTGTAAGATAATTAGATTAAGAAAAAGAAGGAGACAGACTTGCAGTGAAGGTTGCTCCTCAGATTCTGGTTAAAAGCTGGAAGACAATGTATTTTCCCAGAAGTGAGAATCATTGGTGGCACCACTGGGCCCGTGGGGAGACTGCAGTGAATGCTTTGGAACCGTGCATTCATTTTAATTAAGGAGGGGCCATCTGGTTGGGGTAAAAAGAAAAAATAAGATAAATTCTATTAGATGATTTCTCAAACTGTAAGCTACACGTCTGCTTTCCAATGCTTCCTTCGTATTTTCCATCTTTTTATTTTAGAATTTCCATTTAATCCCTGATATTAGAAAGGATTTCTTACCAGTTAAGGTCCTTCATTCACACAGAACCTTAAACGTATTAGATCTAAAATTGTATTGTTAATACAAAATTTTCATAGTTTTGCTGTCTCTGTGAATTTGCCTTTAAAATTATAAAGAATCAAATGAGGTTTATATGGATACTCGGTCAATTTATTTTCCCAATAATGGAGCTAGTCATATAAATTTAGCACATGTATTCATGTAATTGTTAGGTCTATTAGTACATGAATTTGTGCCAAAGAGGGAATAAATATTCAATTAAAAGAAATTAGTTCTTAATGTGTTACACTGGCAATATCAAAGATATATTTGGCACAAGGCAATAACTTATTTTTATTTTAGAATATTTCCATTCATTTTTTTACACACACAGTTTAAAGTCATGAGAATATTACAATCGGTCAAAGCGCATATTCAAAAAATGGCTTTCAAGAGGGAAAATACACTCTAGAGTGTAACATTATCCCATATATTATGTCTTTTTTTCTGTTCACCATCTTCTTCAATTATTTTCTTCCTTCTTTCCTTACTTTCCTTCTTCCTTCCCTCTTTCTTTCTTTCATTTCTTTGCTTCTTTCTTCCTTTCCTCCATTTCCATTTCCTTCCTTTGGTAAACATTTCAACAAATTTAGTGTTCTTTCAGCACAGGTTTAGGTACTAAAGAAACAAACAAAAAAGATGTAGCTGCAGATGGTAAAACAAACAATTGTGTTTTCACCCAGTGTGATGAGAGGTCATTTTACATGGACTTCTACTGTCCTAGAAAATATTGATAATGACCGCAATTAAGTCATTTATTCTAGCTGCCAGTGCTTTAAGTCAAGGATTCTGGGACACTGAGGACCAAACCAGAAGAGTGGTCTTCAACAACTTTCATTGTCACATGAAATCACCAAAGGTTTTAGAATACCTAAAAAAGCAAGGTGCAGTGGTGCAAGTCTGGAATATCAGCCTTCTGGGAGACTGAAGCAGAAAGATTGTAAATTCAAGCCTAGTGCGGGCAATTTACTGACTGAGCAAGATCCTGTCTCTAAACAAAAATAAAAAAATGAAGGGCTAGGGTTCTAACTTACTGCAAAGGCTTTGGGTTCAATTCCTGATCCCACAAGAAAAAAAAAAGGACAGCAATAAAATATTTTAAAGTATCGATAATAGTAAAACTTAATGACTAAAAACACTGGCTTTGTTTTCAGACAGATTCTAATATCAGAATGAACACTTAATAGTGTGACTTTGTATAAATTACTTAATTGGTTTGCTTCAATTTTCTGATCAGTAAAATATGATACGACTCTTTTGTTATGAAGATTAAATGTCGCGATGTACATAATGTGCTCACTGTAAGACCAGGCTCATAAAATGAATAACTACCTTCTTATTACCATTATTATTATCTCAAAATTGAAATAGTCATCACCCTTGTTCAAAAATCAGTGTCAGATTATACAGGTAAGCTTTGTGCTTAAATAACAGGCCAATAAATTGTATTGGAAGCAATAAGGAATATGTATAATAATGTCATCATTGTCAAATGACTTCATGAAATATCCTAATTTTCCCAATAGGAATTGAAATCCAATAGAATTTAAGAGAGGTAGACCAATCTGTTTTCTTAGTTCTTAAAAGGACACTCTAGATTTCTTTAAATGCAGGATTTGGGAATAAGTAATGCTATTAAGGTTTAAAGAGACTCATGACTGAATCAATACTAATGCGAAGAAATAGGGGTGTGTGGCTAGAAGCAGGAATGTAATCTTTACATCCCATTGATTATAGCTGGATTCACAAAGTGCGAAAGAAGCTGTTGATTCCTTTGAAGTAGCTAAGTTAGCTTCTACTAACCAACAGGGGATAATCTCTTGCTCTATTGACCTTTGTAAAATGGTTTGCCAGGAAAATATTTAAGTCCCCAGACAATGCTTACCACATGCCTCTCTATTATCTATAGAAAATAATCAAGACACTCAGAGGATAAGGAAAAAACCCTAATGAGATTTTCAGAATTTTTACAAAAGATGATTCCAGTCAAGCCTCTTGATAACAAAATAAATTGCACTGGCAGTATTAAAGCAACATGTATAATAATGTCTTCATTGTTGCGTGACTTCATGAAAATATTATAATGTCCACTGGGAGGTAGTTACCTTCACTGGGGTTATTCTGGTGATCAGATAGGCTGTACACTAACTTGATTATTCTTACCCTAAATATCTCGTTTCCTGTTACTCATTCAATTTCAATTTCCATTCTAAAATGCCATATATATATATATATATATATATATATATATATATGTTTTTTTTTCTTAAAACATTCCCAAAGCAGAAAACATGGTTTCCAAAAGACCTAGGATCACCATGTTCATGCTTATAAATTGTGGTGTTGTTCTTACAACTCTGTAATAAAAAGGGAGCCAGCAAGGAGAATTTAAAAATAAACCTCAAGAATTTTTAAAAATGGACAATGCAAGAAATCAGTCAAAGCAATTCAAATTACAAATGTCTTAACTCACAGACTTCTTAAGAGGAAATGCCAGATTTTAGGTAGACTCTTTTCAATGTGGATATCAGCTGCCAACTGCAAAACCCCCTCCACCTCAGTATGGAGAGACTATCATCACCTCATAGCAAATAGTGCAAAACAGTAGTAATAAAATACCAATGTTGCATTCTGGAAAAGACCCAGTTGAATTATTCAATACACCAGAGGCATATAGAGCTGCTGTCAGCATTCTGATTGAAAGAACATGTCATATTTGAAAAAAGTGAAGTTTTTTCATTCATTGTTGGTTGGGTGAGAATATTAGCTACCAATTTGTCAGCTGAATCACTGACCAAATAGTCTACTTCTGTTACTGGACCTTGTTCTAGAGTAAATTAAATAACCTTTTTTCATGCTGATAAAGTTTGTCTTTCCTCTGAGACTTACTAGGAAATTAAAAGGAGTTTTGGGTAACATATTACAACAGACATCATAAATACTTCAGGCTTTTAATTTTGTTTTAATAAGATATGTAATTTCTGCTGATTATATATCAATTGAATATTAAAAACACATGTATTGTCATTTAAAACTACTAAGAATAAGAGACAGTGGGTAACTATCACCTAGTTTTTTAACATTCTGTAAATAAGTATAAGAGGAAAAAAATTACACATAGTTGTTCAATATCAATTATTTTTATTACAAGTTAGAATAAGTACAACCATCTTAGTACAGCATGTTAGAAAACAATAGAATATTCAAGGCATATTAAGTGAGATTTAGCAACCATAAATTTGATGTGTGTCTGTGATATAGCTGCTCATATTCAATAAATAAGTTTCTAATAAGCAGTTAGTATTTATTTAACGAAAGCAACTGTTACAATGAATAAATTAAATGCCTATTTAAGACACTTCATCCAGCATAAAGAAGTGGCATGATTTCCCAGTGGTACCAGAAATGATCGTGTTAATGCTGGAGCGAAGCCAGTCCTCTGATACCCAGTTGCCAGTGGGAAACTCATCACGCTCCGACTCCAGCATGACCGACCTTACACAGCTCGAACAATCAATCCAGGAATTCGGAAAGATCCTGTTGGCTGAAATAGTTGCAATCCTCAAACATCAACGCAGAGTATTTGAAAAAGAGAGCGAGTCTCTATTTCTTTTCAATACATCTGAAAGTACAGGACTTCAGTGTTTGCCTTGATTCTATGGCTGCTTGCTCTCCAGTTTTCAAATACTCCACTCAACCTAGAATGGATTTGCCAGCTCACCACTGGGCATGTGCATGCAACTTAGTAATCGCAGATGTTGCTTTACTAGCCCCAAAATATGATGTTTCTGAAATTATCATGAGTTCTATTTGTATAATTCCAGCTGATTTCTCAGTATCATTCAATTTTCCTTACATGAGTGTTTTTACAGAAAAAAACCATATTTTTCAATCATTTTATGCTGTCATGTATTGTGGCATGTGCTTAAAAAATAGAGAAGAATTGATTTAGCTGTCCAATCTGTCTCTCACCAATGCCCGCCTTTTATAGATATAAATCTCTTTAGGTAGTATCTGGTTGGTCATAAAAATTTAGATGAATGGATAGCAAGTATTTCATAAACAAGGATGATGCTGTACTTATTTAAACTCTATCAACTTAGTACTTGTATTCAATTCAATAATTAAAATGCTTCTTTCTTCTTGTGAAGTCACCAGTATCTTTTTTTCTTTTTGAGTAGTGACAAGTTCTTTTACCATCTTTTCTCTGTGCAAAATTTGACTATACTATGAAATTTTAGAGATTTTAAGAAAATTGTATATGAGTAGCTCTAGCTACTTATAAATAATGTGCAGAGCCATATATATATTAATTTAAAGACTAGCAATATAAGAAACATAGAGATAATAAAAAGGGAATCATTCATAAGTTTTTAAATCCCAAGAATCTAATTTTCAGAAAGCTCTGAAAACTTTCTTAAAAGCAGATTCTAAGTACAAAAAATGTGTCATAGTTAACTGTGGAGAGGAACCTATTGAACCACTATAAAATGAGCCTACAGACCCAAGACTCAGAGATTCTGGCTAGCGTGCCATGGACAGCCACTTGATTCTCCTTCCAAGAAGAAAGAGTAGGAAAAGTTGTCACAATGGCAGAAACAATGACTGCTCCAACTCTTTTCCATTCCTACCCATTTGACTCCAGAAATCACTGCCTTGATATTCACTAGCCTTTAGAAGCTTCCCCCTTCAAGTTAGAATGCTAGATTAAAAAAAAGTGTGTGATATTTTATATACATATGTCCAATTTTTCTTAGATTTTGTTTTCTAGCATCAGAAAGAGGAAGATAAAATAGCATACAATCAAAACAAGGAAGAAAACTTTGGAGGTATTAAAGGGTCCCTAGTCAACAATACATAAACTTCTCACCTCACTTAGACATAGAATAAAAAACAAATAGGGAAACTGCAGTAGATAGAACTCTAACATGACCTTCAAACTGCCCCCTCTCGCATCATGGTACATGTACTGCATAACCTCTGGTACTGTAAATATGACGGACTCTACTGCACTGATTAGATTTTGTTTTATGACACAGTTGACTTCAAGACAAGGAGAACCATGTGAGTTAGACGTAACCATAGGAACCTTTTATAAGCAAAGAGCTTTCTCCAGCTGGCCACAGAGTTAAATATTTAATGGATGGGAAGGATCCATTTTGCCACTGGTGGCTTGAAGATAGAAGAGGTGATGTAAGGAATGCAGCAACATTAGGAGGTGACAGCAATCACCAGCTGAAAGCAAGTAAGGAAATGAACACTTCCCACAACCAGTTAGTGTGCAAAAAGTCTCCAAGCACAAATGAGAACTGCGACTTTGGCCAACATCTGGATTGCAGTTTAATGAGATCCTGAGAAGAGAACCAAGTGACAGCACACCCAGACTTCTCACCTACAGAAACTGTGAGGAAATAAATCTGCACTGTTTTCCACCTCTACATTTCTGCAAATATGTTAAACTCACATAGAAAAACTGATCGAGAGGCAAAAATGCCATGTTTATTATTGATATAAATTAGACTGGCATAGTTGGACTACTGTGAAAGTCAAATGAGTTTGCTCACTGATCTCCAAAATTACCCTGATTTGCTCACCTAGTCTGAAGCAACTGTGCTTGGAGCAGGCCTCTTAGGTGGGAGGAATTTGCCCAGAAAAGGCATTTAGAAAAAAGAAGACGAACACACAGGAAAGGCTAAGTGAATTTACAGAAGTTGAATCCACATCCAAGAAGCAGTAGAAAGAACTGGTTTGAGAATTTTTAGTCTTTTTACTAAAATTGACCAATCAATTGAATCACTCTACCTTTTTTAGAGGCAGAACAAGTAGGATATTAGGCAGAAACAGTTATAGAACTAGAGTTCATTTTGCTAGAAGAAAATATTAGGAATGGAGGTTTTTCTCCTCTAAGAAAATGAAGGAAAGAGGAAAAAAGGAGTCTTTCTACAGATAGTAGGAATCCTGGCTCACTTCCGTAATATCTACTATGTAGCATTGTGCTTAGTTTAAAATCAGTGCTCAATGAAAGCTTATGGAAGGGAAGGTTGAACAGTTGGATGAGTCACTAATGTATTCTCTTTCAAATTTGGAATAGTCACATTTAACTTGACAACAGGACACAAAAAATACATAAAAGCAGCAAAAGGAAGTGGCAAGAACACAGTTTAAAACCACAACTAACTAGCTAGCACCTTGAGAACTAATCTCACCTCTGTTCCTTATGTGTCTGTTAAAGATGGTACAAAGCTCATGGAATTATTAGAAGGATGCCGTGAGAAAATCTGCACAAGGCTTAACACAGTGATTACCACTTAATAAGTGACTATTAAATGGAAGCCATGGATCATTTGTTGACTGGGTCTTTAATGTATATGGACCCAGAATTTCTTTGATAACAAATATATCTTCAGTAGAGGCCTTAGCAAGAATCAAAGCTAATGACTCTGAGACAGCTCATCTCATGTGGTGGTTTAGCGTTAAGACTGAATTAATACTGTGAAAATCCTGCTTCACTCTGAAGCTTTCGTGGCCTTTTAGGTGATAGAAGGAAACATGGAAAATTCCAGATGTCTGCTTTAGTGCTCTACTAATGACACTTAGCCCTGTCTTCATAAGGCCAATTGGTCATCACAAGTGACATGGCTCTGCTCAATGAGAGGGTGCTGAGACCATCTATTTTTTGTTGGTAAGGGAAAAGGAAGAATCTCTGAAGCATTGGTTGGCATTAATGATATCTTCCATACTGACCTGCCTGCCTTTTATTGATTTATTTCAATTATTTACACCCTTATCCATGAAAACATTCAGAGTTTCTCTTCCTGGATGAGAGTTTGAACTGGCAAACTTCTTAACAACTAGGTCTTCTCAATGTATTATTGTCTTGAGTCTCACAACTCTGCATTGTGAATGATAAATTAAATGGCACAAATACTATCATGAAGGAAACATGGCTTTGCTTTTAGAAAATAACTTCTAAAACTTAAGTTTCATATGGTGAACAAAACAACCACTGGATCTTTAATTTTGTTGTTAGGTGCATACTGCCCAAGGACAGGGGTTCTAGTCTTGTTTTTCTTGGTATGAGTCAAAAGACAGTTTTATTATATTGTGTTCTGGGCAATGCACTTAGAAGAGGACAAATGACAGTGCAGTCAGTGAGGAGCAATGAGAATGGTGAAGAAATTCTGTGCCGCATTATATGAGCAAGATCAGAAGTAGGAGGTGAGACTGCATGGCCAGGAAATGAGTACCCTCAGGCAGAATATGATTGCTGGCTTCAAATATTGGAAGGGCTGACATGCAGGAGAAGTTAGATATGTTCTGTATAACCTGAGGGCATGGTGGGAATGGATGGGTGGGAGCAAAAACTAGAACTAATTATCTTATTTTAGGGAAGATCTATCAGAACTGAACTACAATGTATTATGTTGCCTCAGGAAGTAACAGAGTTCTTTTCCAGAAAAATGGTTCAGTGCTCTAACCATGTGATAGAGATATTATAAAAGGTCTCAAGAAGGAGTTGGAGATTGGGTAGAAATATTTATGTGAGTTCACCATATAATTTTTTATCCAAACTAGGACCCAAGTAAAAAGAAGAGGTGTTAACAATTGTTGCTTGAACACAGGTAAAAATTGGGACACCAGCCAAAGAATGTATATTCTTGCTACATATGGAGTCTGTTCCAAATCTGATGTTATTTTGCATTATTTCTTTATATTGAAATACCCTTTGCAGTTTGATAATTTGCATCTCTGCTTATATTTGTAGAACAAGGGATTTCTGAATAGTCAACTGTAAGGATTTTTTTTCCTTGATCTCGTATCGAGACAATAGGAGATGCTTTAAGCAAGTTACATCTTTGGTAGCTTGAAATCTCATTGTGCAGTTGCCGTCATGAATTAACTGGTCACGGGTAAGATTAATCCTGCACACAACCCTACCACAAAATGCTAGGAATATATCTAAGAGCCATATGAAAAGATTTCCATTTTCATTTGTCCCTGAGGCAAACCTAGTCACTCAAGGAAAGTGTACAGTTCTCCTAGTCTGAGGCAGGGGCTGTTATGGGAAGCATACACTACTCTTTGCTGTTTTTTTTTTTTCTGGTAGTACACCCTATAAAGTCAGCATTATGACCTTATGAGTTATGCATTATTTCTGCTATATTTTACAAACAAAAGTTTTTATTTGTGACAGGCTCCCTAACTTGTACAAGAAAATAAACTTAATAAGGAAGAAACTTTGAATTTTAACCTATGCCTGCCCTTGTCGGAAGCATGTACTTGTGACATTCCAACGCATCAGCATTGCATAGAAACCTAATGAATCAGAAGACAGCCTGATATTTGAATACAATCAGCTAAAATCCATATGGTACTTTACAGTTTTCATCTGACTTCATTTTGCTATTATCTAATATTCAAGGTTTTGAACAATTTACTAGGTTCCAAGCGCTGGAGATGCTAAGATAAGATGATTCTTACAAAAGAGAAGAGTGGAATTGCAAGAAATAGTCAAGAAATGTGCATTACTTACAGCCTACTTTGCTTTTATTTCAGGGAAAAACTGAAACGAAAATTTGTCATACATTTGAGAGTAAAACCTCAAATGAGAAATAGCTGGATAATTGGTCTGTGTTGAGGAGGAAGGCAAGTTCTGAATTGCAAATTTAGAATATGTCTCAAGGCAGTGAGCTAGACTGAGAGAAGGTTGCAAACAGGAGGATAGGCAGACTTTGAAACTGTCCTTGTCTGGAGTGAACTAAGCTATCTGTGATGTTGGCCAGAGATACGTAAAAACGTACAATTTCATCCTCATATGTAACATGGAATTAATGCACACATTCTTATTATTCAGCTCATATAATAAACAGATAGCAATCCTTAGTTCCCAAAAGCCATCTAATTTCCATAGTCTGTGCTCTTCCCTTTCCGCCACACAGTATCAGGAATGGTTGTCAATGGTGAGGACGAAATAAAAACTAAGAAGGTGATAAATAAGAAAGTGCGTGCATGCGTGTGTGTGTGTGTGTGTGCGTGTGTATAGGGAGATTTAGTATCGCCTTTCTCTTGATCATTTTAGCAATTCAATTTGAAACAGAAACCTTTCTAGCACTTCTTAACCTCTCAGCTCTCTCACATCCCTATTTTCTTTAAAATTACAAATGAAGTAATGAGCAACAGACAAGAGATTTCAGTCTAGCAAAACTAAAATAAAAAGGCTGAAGGCCAGAAATAGTCCTCTAACATGTTCCAAGGAGAAATTCCAAACAAGAACAAAATATTTCCTGGTGTAAAATGCCCTCAGTGGACTGAAAAATGTCTCTGGAAACTAAGACAACGGGTAAAATCTGTTCCTCATTAGCCTATGCGGTAATGACCCACTCTTACATTTTCTGTTTCTTTGGAATTCATTTGTTTTCATTACATCAGGTGGTTGTTATTATGATGTGTTAATGGGCTTCAAGCAGGGCTGTCCTCTGTGACTCACACTCTGATTACTAAAATGAGAGTTTTGATATTTCTTATTATACCAACCCAGTTTGCATTCCAATTGTTAATATTCTTGTCCACCAGAGCAATGCTCTGAATTTCAAAGACATGTGCAGGGAAGAAAAAAATGAGAATCTTACTTTTTATTTTCAACTTTTCCTCCTTTTTATCCAAAAGTTTGCCTTTCTTGATTCTTCAAATCTTTTATGTCCCTGGTCTTATTTCTAAGATCCTTTAGAATATTTTTTAAAAAGGAAAACCATCTACAATTTTCTTTCTTGTTTTCACTTTTCTTTCAGGTGTATATACTGTATTTTTAGCATAGACAGCCTTTTCTTTATTTATTTATTCCATCTTCCAGTTCTATTCCCATAGGAATGACACCTAACCATCTAGGTTACAGTCCTTTGGGTCAAGAGGATTACAGAGAATTTCTGTAGCCCCTTATTATTCAGTGTAAGTGAGTTTTATGAATTGCTCCCAACCATTGCACATCAAGGGTATGATCACTATGAATGCAATACAATTGCTTTTTTCACATATAAGAAATGAAAATCCTAATGCCAGAGTTCAAATTTAGTTTCCCTGTAATACTGAAAAGAATCATGCCACTTCTAGTCTGATTGAAACTAGAGCTATTTTTCAGAAGCTCATACTAAATACACCCTACAAATAGGACATTTGCACACTGCCCGTTTTATTTACTCAGTACTATCCTGGTATCAAGTGAGTGCTTCTCTGCACTTCTTACTAATAGGAACAGCAAACTCCCTATTTAACTGGATAATAAACGAACTTTGAGAATACCTAAATGTATGTTTACACACACACGATGAGATTAGTGTTTACCTAAGGGGACTGTGTTTACTCACTAATGTGCACTTAACAATAACCTAAGAAAACAAAAACAACCTTCTCACTCTCAGGAAATCGGTACTCGTGATAATTACAGTGATGTTAAACAGCGTCGTTTTCTAGACACTACAGAAATACATTTGGTTGAGCACATTTTTTGCAGTGTCTATGGAAAGATTTCTTTCTGTTCCTTTGCTTGGGTGACTGTAATGTTATTGCTGTTTACACCACAGGACTTGCGGTTAAAGCTTACATTTCTGACTGCCTCAGCTTTTGCTGATGTACACCACATGTTGGTTTACCTGATATTATGTCAGTCTCCCTCCACCCCCCTGAACATTCAGCATCACAGATGGCATTTTATAGACAGCTGCTATTTCTGTATATGTGTGGGTGTTTAACTTTGCATTCAGCTGGAGGAGACCTGTCATGAGGGCTTTGTCCTTCAAAGTGCAATGCTTTGTCTCTGCTTCCCTTTAAAGTTAATTGTATGTTTCCCTGTCACTGATTAAATAGATGTTCGGAATGTGTCTATAAGCAGCCCTTTCTATTTCCTCCTGTTTGTTGGGGTCAGATTGCACATAACAGCTGTTTTGAGATCTTTATAATATGGAAATTTTGAAAGGAGCTATTGGGAAATCAAAGTGTTGAAACATACTGAGACCAAAATAATGGAAATAAAATAAGGCCAAAGTAAGTTATTTCATAAAGCTACTAATTTCCCCTGCATAGAACAGTTGCGCCAACCACTATTTTGTTGGATGATATATAGACTATAACCACATCAGAAATACTATGACCTGTTTTGGAACTGAAGAACATGAACAGATTAACGAAAATTTTTTAAAAAATGTGTTTCTATATTTAACTTGATATCTGATGTAATCACTATTGTCCAAAAACACTGTGAATAAATGAGAATTACAGATATCAAAAAGGGTGCAGCAAAGATGCTACCATTAATTCATCTACCAAGGAAAAGTATGTTCTGTTGGTCACTGGCATCTTTGAAAATTCAGAAAAGAAATACAAGATGGTGAAAATAAATTCAAAACAG
>RJWT010018688.1:0-18760 GCA_004365215.1 Cuniculus paca
ATCTCCGGCAATGCCACCCCAAAAAATCTATCAATCAAGATAAGGTAAAGGGCCAGGATTCTTTTATACTAAACCCACAGGATGATTTGTCCCTCTCCTTCCAGGAAAATAGTGGGGCGATTGTCTTTCACCTGTGAATATATGAAGCAAATCCACTGTTCTCCCTCATTTCTTTTATGGGTAAAAAACTCAAAATCTAAACAGGAGTTGAACGAATGACAATGATGTTACTTGGGCTGTTGAATCAGCTGTATCAATGAAGAGCTTTTTTCCCATGACCCTGATATCTCATGGTCGCATGTTTCTGCAGCATCTATCTAGCTATCTATCTACCGATTGATCTACCTATTGATCTATCAATTTATCTATCATTGCACCACTTAAGCTCTTTGTTATTTAAGGAATTTATGCCCAGGTGTGTCCAGACCTTAGTGGATATCAACTGAAAGTTATCTAGACATGTCCTCAGTGATGCTGAATATTCTTAGAAACTGTGAGAATAATTAAATCCTTGCACATGGATTCGGTTCAGAGAGCACTGCTACTAGTGTTTTCTGTAAGATTTATACAGAGAATTGTAGCAACTTTAGAGCCATGTAGGTTCTGTCACTTCCACATTTCATGTGTACCATATATTTCTTATTTTTCTCCACTTTCATAAATGCCATACAGTAACTGATACATCTTATAGTCTAAAAATGTAGGAACCAACCTAACTAAGATCATTGATGAAGGGACTATAATAAATGACAGATTTTCAATGCTTTCTGTTGGAAGAAAATGCCATGTAATACTTTCAGAGCTAGAGAGAAGCCAATTTCTGCTTCAACACTCTATAGACTGACTCTGTTGTTATGGGCTAATGCACCTGGTGACTAAATTAAAGTCAACACTCATTTCTTACTCAAAAATCTTAGAGACTTTAAGAGTTATATTGAATCTATGCTTGCCTGTTCTGAATTGAACAACAAAACTTGAATTACTCCACATCTCATTACAACATATTTTTGTTTGTTTGTTTTCACTGCTTTGTCTTTTTTACTCCCTTTTGAACATAGGGTGTCACTATGCAGTACAAGTTGGATTCAAACTCATTTTGTCTCCTTTGATGGCTTTGAACTTGTGATCCTCCTGTCTCAGCCTCTCTGGGATTACAGGCATGAACCCAGGAGAAATTTATTGAATATTCTATATCCACTATTGAGACATATCGCCAAGAACACAAGATTCTGCTGACAATATTACTGTTCAGTGAGAATATATGTAATCAACAAAAAGTTCTGATGAAGAGTGACTATTAATAAGATTAATGTAGATTTTTTTTGTTTTTGCCCGCTGACATACATTCACTCTCCTATGAATAAAGTAATTTTGGCTTTCAAGTCTTACTATTTAAAAACTACAGTTCTTAAGATTACAGCTTTCATAAACAGTAACACTTCTGAAGGGTCTGGGCAAAGTCAGTTGAAAACTTTGTGGATTTATCACTGTAGCTTTGTGATACAATTTAAAAATCAAGATTGTTATGCCTTCTGCTTTGCTCTCATTACTCAAGATTCTGGTTGTCTTCTGGTTCAATATGAATTTTAGTAGTGTTTTCTCTACTATTGGTATTTTGATTGGAGGCAGGGTGAAGTGGGTGAGGCAAAGGGGATGAAAAAAAGAATTAAGATGTGTTATGTACGTACCAACTCCTCATGGGGAATGTAATCATGATATACTTTAAACATGTACTAATAAAAAATAAAAACTGGAAAAAAACTTTCTGGTAAAGATTAAGCATTCTTATGTCATTATTCAAGGAAGGAAGTCAAAATATTGACATTAACAGGAATTTGGAAGAACTTGATTGCAAGATCATGGATAACTTGGATTTAAGACTTCGGTGGAGGAAGTAACTGCAGGTATGATAGAAATAACAATTATTAATTAGAAGTGCAGCCTGCAGCTGTAACTATTACCACAGTATCATGATAAAACTTTAATGGATGTGTAGTTACTTATGAATGAGCACAGAAAGTGGCTCATTGAAATGAAATCTACTCCTCCTGAAGACATTGTGAATACTGTCAAAATGACAACAACAGACTTAGAATATTATGTAATCTTTGTTGCTGAAGCAGCAGTAGTGTTTGAGAGAGTTGACTCCAATTTGGAAACATCTTCTATGCATAAAATGCTATCAACTAGCATCACACACTTTGGAGATATTGCTCCAAAAAGAATCAGTCAATGGATGTGGCAAACTTCATTGTTGTTTTCTTTTAAAGAAACTTCCACAAGCACGACAATTTTCATCAATCTTTACCTTTTTGTTTTGTTTTGTTTTCTTTTTGTTTTTTGGTATGGGAAATGAACTCATGACCTCACATTTACAGACAACCATTACCTCGAAGAGCAGAGTGAGATAAGATGTTTACAATGTGCTGAAGGCTTTGATGATCATTGGCATTTTTAATGCAATAAGGTATTTTATTAACTAAGGTATATAGATTTTTGAACATAATTGTATGATTAACAGGCTATAGTATACTGCAAATAAAACATTTTATATATCTGGAAGACAAATACTTTTGTGAGTCATTTTACTCAAATATTTACTTATTGTGGTGGTCTGGAACCTAATCCACAATATTTCTCAGGCATGCCTGTGTAGCTGAAGCTATAGTCAGTTTTGCACCTCTTTAACAGAAGACCTGTGCATGCATAATTTATACAGAACAGAAAAGTATCCCATAGTTTTGAGGTGTGTTAAATCCAAACTCAAGGTCCTGGTAGGTTATGGTCTGATCTCCCTGCTTCCAAAATAGTGCTGTGAGTCTGGGTCTACCTGAAGGGAGGAATATTGTGTCCTCACATAGCAGGAGAAGAGAGAGAGAGACAGAGACAGGAACAGAGAGAGAAAGGGACAGGGATGGGGACAGGGTCAGGGACAGAGACAGAACGAACTTACTCCTTCAAGTTCTTGGTAGAATGGCGTAAATTCACATTGACATTAACACCTCACGTTCAGTCCCATTTAACGACATTGTTGCTTTGGAGAATAAATTTCCAATAGTTGAGTTTTGGAAAGGCAAGTGCCACTCTATACTTTACATCTGGTATCTGAAGTGGGAGAAGCAGTTTTGTGCTATTCCTCAAATAGTGAGATCTGTTACTATCTCCAAATATGCACTGTCAAAATTGAATGTTTTAAAAGAAACTCAGCTGGGTCCACCAGAGAACTGTTTCACAAAAGTCCTGCACATCTTGTCTTACTAAAGTTGTATTAAATGGAGAGTAGAAAGCATAGGAAATACTTTGATACTATCTTTATCTCTTATAAATACCAGTGTGCTATTCAATTACAAAGGAAACAATTTAAAAATATAATTTACAAAATAAATGAAAAAATTGTTTCCATAAACAATAAAAAAAAACCTGAGTGCAAATTTTGCCAAACATAAAAGAAGTAGAAAAAAATAAATAAATCATGATATGTTGAACAGGAAAAACTATACTCTGTAAAATAAGACCAAAAATGAAATATTATTTTAAAAAGAGAATGAAACTGTGGCACACTATTTTATTGGAAGAAATAAATAGGAATAATTGACAGTGGTTGGAGAAAGGAACTTATCATTAGTGTAATTACTATCCAGTTCTGAAAAGTTAAGTAATAGAGATATAAATATAATAAAGGCAAGAAAGTACTAAAGCAAAAGGGTACTCGTGAAGGAAGAACACTTTTATTTTTCAAATTAAGAACCTATAGCTATGTCTAATCTAAGAGGTAACTATTATAAATTGAAGAAATATAGTAAATACTCTCAAATAAAAATGATGAAAAAGGAAGAACTAAATAAGAAAATTTATAAAAACTAATCGGATTTTGAATTAAATAATACATATACAAAATTATAAATAATATAAATTAAGTAGATTTGTCATATTAAAATATTTACTAGATGAATTTGTTACAAAGAATTCAACTTTTTAATGTATACAAAATTGGAAAAATTAAAATTCATTCTTTCTGCCAATAATGTATTTCACATAATATCTTGAAATAAATTATACAATCTATTCATGTGTTTTGTCCTTGTTACATACTTAAATGTGGAATAAATAATTCTTTATAACAAAAATTACAAGAATACTCTTAAAAGATTTTGACAGACCCTAGAGCTAAACACCAGCCTTTTCCTGAGAGTCAGTGCCATTCGTGGACTGCGGGGGAAGAGAACAAGAAGTCACCAGAAAACCAAACCCTCCCTGGGAATCAGCACCATGTGTGGGCCACTGCCACTGAGGAGACAGCCAGACCCTAGCCTTTCAGGCACACAGACTAGGAAACAAGAAGAGCCAACCCACCCCACTGTAAGCAACTGGCTGATCTGGAGAAACACAGGCTGCGATGATAGCTATTGAGGTGAAATGCAATTTGATGCTTGTGGTATTTTGGTGTTTCACTGACTTTGCAGGTCTAGGACTAGTAGTCTGACCATCTATTCAGAGGATAATTGTATGCAGTGTGGCATCTATGGGGGATCTCCTTCTGAAGGTGGTAGCCATGGGTGATTCTCTATTGTCTTGTTTTGAGGTCCTGTATCATTTTCATTGTTTTGTTGGGTTGGGTTTTATTCTGTTGTGTTTTGTTTGATTTTGTTATATCTGATGGCATGGGCAGCTATTTCAAAGACAGCAAGATATATTATGGTTGCCATTTTGGACTTACTATTCTCTTGTTTTGAAGTCCTTTATTGCATTCATTGTTTTGTTTCACTGGCTCTATTCCATTCTGTTTTGTTTGATTTTTACTATGTAAAAGATACAGTCAGCTATTTTGAAGACAAGAGGCATTATGATAACCATTGTTGATTTTGTATTGTTTTGAAGTTCTCCATCACATGGTTTGTTTTGATTGGCTTTATTCTGTTTTATTTTACTTAGTTTTATTCTCTTTAAATAAAAAAAAAATTTAAAAAAAGACTTTGACTCTAACAAGTAATTGATGGTACAAGAAGATAGATGAGCAAAGGAAACTGAACATGCATACTTGTAAGTGTGATAATGCCTTAAACTATACCTAAGGAAATCCTGGATCCGCTAGAATAACATGAAAAAATCACATATTATCAGACTAGTAAAATGTTGGTTTGAATTTCCATATAGAAATTACTTTGGATGACTTACATAACTGGTCTGAAACTGTATGTAGCTGAAGGTCGTGTAGGTCATCCACCACAGTTTCACAGGGAAGTAAAGCACATATATGGGGTTTTTCCTTCAAAAGTAGCTTTAAATAATAATTCAATAATGCAGCATTTCTATCCTTATCCTCACTACATATATCATATGTTATGAATTAGGTCAAGATTTCCTCCTGAAGTCTCATGAAGTCATACAGGGGGCTTTTCAGGGGTGACTGGATCAAGAGTGTGTGGTGCTGCGATCAAGGATGTGTGATTACTAAATCAGTCCACTGATTATTTTGGCATATTTCTGGCTAGGATTAAGGATGTGAGTGCTACACCTGCCCTTAGGCGGGTAATCCGAATATACTATAAGGGACAGAAAGAAGGCTAATGTACTTTTGCCTGTCTGCTTGCTATGGACTGTTTTTCTTCTGCAATGTTTCTCTGCCATACCATCCTGCCTTGAAGCTAGCCAACTATGGACTGAAACCTCTACAAAATGTCAAGCAAATAAACCTTTCCTCCATTAACTTTGGATGTTGGGTATTTTGTCTCAGCAACAAGAAAAGTAACTGTGACCTCATATTCCAACACATGTAAAATATCAAGTCATTTCTAACAATTTTATGACTTCTTTGGATGAAAGAAGAAAATATTCCTATCAAAGCTGTAGTGGCACCAATTTGAAAATACAAGCTAGTGCAATGAAGCAGAAAAGCAGGGTTCAAATACTCTGAAACAAATTGATGGAGTTTTAAAATATTAAATGTTAAGTTCATATGCTTTTAGAAAATTAACTTTGAAAGTATAAGTGGAATGATGTGTGGTGTCAAAATTTGTTTAAAAGCTGCCTAAAAGATCAATACAAGCAGATGACATGTGTTTTTCCTTATTTTTTATGCTTTTGTTTTTATACTGGAAAAATTTAGATATATATAAAATACAACATATATATTTACATATACATACATACATAGAGAGAGGGAGGATGACTAAAATCAACTCAACACCTACTAAATCATTCTTATGTGACTTTAAGAAATATTAATGATATATTTGACATTATACATTAGACATGATACAAAAAAAGAAAATAATACCCTTTTTGTGATCTACCTTTGTATGTAGTTATGAATGCAGAGTAATTTTTCTGGCATCACATGGGTGGGTTTCACACTGGTGTCAACAGTCACCTGTTCAGTTCTGCTCAGTCTTGTAGCATCCCCATCTAAAATGTGGCTCATAGAACTTAGCACTTAAATGTGGTATGGAACTCCATGAGATAATACTTGGAATGAGCTTAGAAAATGTCCAATATCCTAGAGCCACTCTTTAAAAGGAAAATTGATTAATTGATGTTCAATGAAAAGCATCAGGAAGGTTGAAGATTTCAAAAAGTGAATAACAGAAATTGAGTACGTTAGGTCACAGAAGATAATATATAGATGGAGAAACATTTCTTTGATTCTATAATTGTCCATGTGGAAATGAGCAACTGTTGGATCCTCCAGTAGACACCATAATTCCATTGGGTGGGTACTTCCAGAAATATGAATTGGCATCATTTTAAAGAAGCCTTTAAACAATAACATTTCATGGATAGAAAGAACTAATATACACATGAAAAAGTTGTGTAAAAGTGTAATGCATAAATAAGTACTGTCAGCTAAAAAGAGAGTGATGTTAGGGAACGGAGGTTAGGAAACAGTTTTCCTCGAGACCTGAATCTTATAAAGCAGAAAGGGGTATCAATACTAACACAGACTACCATATCAGAAAGCCAGTGTGTTTTCTAATAGCAGTGCTATATACCATCATAACTCTCTAAACTGGCAATGACTGTATTCTCTCTGAAGATTTCAGGTATCACATTTCATCTCTGCTTTCTCTGAGTTGAAATGACCTCTGGGACTATTTTGTTCATCCTAGCAAAGTTGAACACAGTTGATGTATGTCCAGACAGACTCAGAAAATGACCAGAAGTTCTCGATGTAGAGCAAGATAAAACACTCCTTTACAGATAGAAGAAAAGTTATAAAACATATTTGCAATTATTGGTCAAAATAGTGCTTTTGTTTTCTGCCAGCGGTCAAGAACTAAATTGTCTCACAAAAGGAGAATAAATACTTCAATTCCAGTGGGAGGTATTGGAATTGAAATTGCTTTAGTGGCTACTCTAACATGGCTATATAGAGGTATTTTCACTGCATTTGTTTAAGGTAGTTGGGTGACATATTGGACTCTATATCACCATAACCATGAAAATCATCTGTGGAACAATACTTCTTAGAAATAGTCCTAGGAAAATCATCAAACATTCAATTGAATTAGTATTTGTGAGGGACAAGAATACAAAAAAAAATTTAATACATGATTATTTTTATACAGGTTGCCACAACCTTTCAAATCAAATTTAAAGTTATAGTAAGTATAATTTTAAAGTTATAGTAAGAAAAGTAGGACCTCAAGTAAAAATCACGTAACAATATACACACAAAGAGTGCATGTTGATGGCTTTTTAGAAATTTTTTTCATGCTGATGATTTTTAAAGCACAGTTAGCTCTGCACTGTGATTTTTGGGGTCCATTCTTCTTTCTCTTTAGATGTATTTCCTAACTTTTCAAGTAAAAATGTTTTCTAAAGATTAGTATTTAAAACCAAAAGTATTTATAGTACTTCATTTTATAAGGAAAGGAAACTTTTGAAAAGTCGTGA
This sequence comes from Cuniculus paca, assembly GCA_004365215.1. Lineage (NCBI taxonomy): Eukaryota > Metazoa > Chordata > Mammalia > Rodentia > Cuniculidae > Cuniculus > Cuniculus paca. The sequence goes on from RJWT010018688.1 coordinate 7,894, forward strand.
CATAACTTTATGTTAAATACATATAAAGAATGATGGTTTGTGAAAATTTTGAAAATTTTCATGTGAAATAGAAAAGGCACAAACAAAGACAAATAATCTAGATATGACATTTCTCAATTATTACATCAAAATTTTTCTCTCTGTTCTACAATTACAGACCTATGAGACCTGCCAGTATTATATATAATTCAACTATATTCAACAGGTGAGTAAATTATTTTTACCCTAAAATACCTTTAATTCAACTTTTGTTAAAGTCACAATAAGACCATATGCAATACATTCAAGGATACAAAGGCGCTTTTGTGTACACACATAGTGGATGAACTGAAAGGTTTCTGTCCTAATATAAATTACTGGACATAATGACAGTGGTACAGCCGAACACTAGCCCCTTCCTCGCCAATTACAGCTTCCTCCTATGTGCGCCGGAATCGGAATGCCAAAATTCCCACCAGTCTGTTACACGTCATCAATGCTCACCCCCAGCATCATCCCCTTTCATTCTGGGATCTTATAACCCTCACCTCCTCCATCCCCAGTGGAAGAAGTAGTTCAGCCACACTGGGTGAACATTCCTCTCTGAGTCCTCACCCCCAATAAATTCCTCCCTTAGATATCTCCTGTTTCTCTACTGTGCCAAAGTACTCCATCTCCTGCTTCTCTGCACCGCTTTTAAAATATCCTATCATGAGCAAATCATCTTAAGTGGATGAGATGGAAGTTAACCAGAATTTATTTATAATAACATTTAATTTAAATTTTAGTTGTTTTATACTCTGTATGGTTACGGAAGCCCAAGAAGCTTCTTAATTCCATGGATTGGAAGCTTAATTCCAAGAATTGTTCAAATGTAAAACTTATAAATAAAAACTTTTATAAACATTCATAAGTTTATGTTAGAAAATTATGCCTATTCACTTACAACAATATATTATTGTGTACCTTTTATAACTAATTTACTATCTGTAACCTCATGTCTTTACAGAATTTAAGAAAGATAAAGCACACTAAAATTGTTTTAAAATTTTGAGCATAAAGGAATTGTATCTTATGAAACTATACCTTATGGGAAACATTAAAATGTATACTTCACCATTCCAGTAACAGCTAACTGAAAATTCATGACCTTTAAAATCAGGAAAGGAAGGAAGTAAGGTCAGCAGGACAGATGACTAGGAAGCTCTGGCCCTTCTTCCCTTATGAAAGTATTATGTAAATAACAACATGCTGACTAATGAGCCCAGGATATGCAGCAAACAAGCAAATGCCATGTGCAGAAAAAGCTATAGCCTCACTTAAAACAGGAAGCAATATCGTGATATGTTTGCCCACCCTTACCCTACCTCCCTCCCCAGTTCAGGATGCCTCAGAGAAGACGAGGCTTCCAAATTTTAGTTCCTCCCTTGAGGCGAAAAAAGAGAAAAGTAAAACATAGAACTTCTATTGCAACTTTTGGCATGACTGTATACTTCTCCAAGAGCTGCTTTCTGTCTGCCTGACTTGGAGATTTTATGGAAATGTGGCATAGTTTGGATCTCTGGTAGAAGGCCGCTAAAGACCTCAGCAGATGCCACAGTGTGTGAAAACTTCAGAGAGTGTAGAATTGCAGCACTGAAGAATAAGAAATTACACTTGGAGGAACATAGGGCAGCATCTTATACTTGAAAAGAAGGAAGTAGCAGTAAAAGTGAAATTAAACCATTTAAAAGATGTCATAAATGTAGGAAGATTAGATAAAAAGTACATGTACAGTCTTTAGACAAACTAAAACTAATAAAAGACTTGAAACAAAACAAAACACAAACTGTTGGGGCACAATAATAATGTAGGAACACATTTATGAGATCACAAACTTACAGATATTTTATGATCAGTTAGACGTCTCTGACCAACCTAATTTTTCTGCTCTTTCTGCTGAATTCAATTGACCTTGGCAGTGTCTACAGCTCAGCTGCACACCTCTGATGAGCACTGAGTCAGAGTAATTGTCTCTACCTTAAGGCACTCTGGGCTAATTCAAGGGCCACTCCCTAGAATGTTCCTATATTAAGGCAATGCCCTTAACTGTGCTCATCCTGTAATGGCCCACTCCCCTTGTTCCCAGAGTGTTTCTACTGTTTCAAAACTAGCCTGTCTGTCAACATATGACTCAATGTATGCAACCAATGACATAACATTTTGTCACTTGCTTTGTACCTCCCATTTCTAAATTCTACGTGAAGTAAACTTTTCCTAAATTCAGTGCTGCTGCTTTTGAAGAGTTATTTCTGCAACAGTTCACTGGCGTGAAAATCCAACAGTCTGCTGGTGTAAAGATTAATTCACCTTCTTATCTCCTTGGTGTAAAAAGTCTTCCTTTTGGTTTGGTTTGGTCTGGCTTGGCTTGGAAATTTTCCCACAACAAAACCAAAATGCAACACAACATAACAAAACAATGTTTAATATTTCATACTGGGCTAAAAAGTGAGTGAAAGTCTTCCCCTAAAATGAGTCAATCCACAAAGATTGGTAAAAATGGCTTATATTTTCTAGTGCCCAAATATCAACAAACTAGTTAAAAACATGAAAGAAATAGGCAAACATGGTCCATTAAAGGGGAAAAATAATCTCCAGAATATACCTATGAAAATTTAGTCTTCAGATTTAATAGACAAAACCCTGAAATAACTGTCTTAAATATGCAGAAAGACCTACAAACACAAAGGATTAATGAAATTTAGGAAAACCATACATGAGCAGAACAAAAAATTACACAAATAACAATAAAGAGAAATTAAAGAAAAGAATCATTTTAATCATTCTAAAATAAAAGAATAAAGAAAAGTAAACCCTAAGATAGTTATTGGACAGAATAAATCAGACTACTATAGACATTGTAGATATATCAGAAGAAAGGGATTAGGTAGGAAGCTTAAATAATGGTTGAACTTTTCTCAAATTTGAAGATATGCATGGATATACAAATATAATAAGTTCATTAAAGTCTGAGTAGAATAAGCCTATAGAAATTCTCACTGAAATATACTATAATAAAACTATCCTAAGCTGAATTTAAAAAGCAATCTTGAAAGTATCAAGAAAAACAATAAAAACATTGCATCATGGAAAAATGATAATAAGTTTTCCAGGAAATTCATAGCATAAATCTTATAGTACTCTTATAGAAGGCAATACCTAAAATTTCTTGTGAAATCCTCCACATTTTTCCTTTTTTGTTCTTTCATGCCTATATCTTGTAGTCTTGTTACAGGTATCTGTGTTAGTGAGAAATATTATAGGCAGTCAGACAGGGCTAGGCCCTCAAAGGAGCCAGTGCAGACCATACACCTTGTAACTGTGGGGAAAATAGACATATCTGCCAGCTGGGGATTTAGCTCAGTGACCTAAGTGCCTGCCTGGCAAGCAGGAGGTTGTGAGTTCGATCCCTGGTGCTGAAAAAAAAAAAACAGACACCTCTGCTGTGGGCCAAATCTCAAGACAAAAGGCGAAACAAATGCATCTACACCCTAAGGACAAACATTATGGGTTGATACTCTAAATAGGTATCTATCACCCTGAGGAAGCCAGCAGGAATCACTAACCCAACCCCATAATGGAAAAGCCCCTGTTCTGTATTCATGCCTATTTACTATGTGGCTTGTATCCCCACTTGTCCCTTATTTAATCAATTTTACCTGAGCAATTATACGCATGATCTTATTGGTGGATCATAGTTCTGTCCCACTTTATTCCCACCTTGCAAGTTCCCATTTTTTCCCCATCTTGGACTCGCCTCATCTTGGGGACTTTTTTCTCTATAAAAAATCTTAGAAAAGGCAAGGTTCTCGGCAACCCACTCAGGTCCCCTTCTGTCTCTCTTTCAGACAGTAGTTTTCTTTCTCTCAATAAATACATTTTCTGCTCTTAACCTCCATTGCTCCTAAAATTTATTCTTTGATTTTAGAGAATACAAATTCATACCGGACATCTAGTAGGTTGGCAGTTTCTTTCCCCTATTTCAATAGCTTGTGTTTTTCAAGGAATTGACCATTTCATTTAGTTTATCCAGTGTTTTATGACGCAAATCTTCTATTACATTCCTTTTTATTTATGAATAATTATTATTTATGGCCCTTTAAATTCTGGTTGTAGTTATTTAAATCTCATCTTTTTTTTAAGTTAGTTCATCTAGATAACGATTACACATTTTATTAACATTTTTAGTGAAACAACTCTCAGTATATTGATTTATGTATTGTTTTTCTGTTTTACATTTTATTTTTCTCTTGGCTAAATTTTACTTTATTCCTTGTGCTAGTTTTAGGCTTTTTTTCTTAAAGATATAAAGTTAGACTTCTGAAGCGAGATTTTTCTATTTTTAAAATAGTAGTAAAGCCTTATTTTTAGAGTAGTTTTATGTTCACAACCAAATTGATGAAAACATGTATACAAATCTCAAATATTTTGCCTTCACACATACATAAGTATCCCCCATTAGAGTGGTATATTCATTACAATTAATTAACCTACACATGGTTACTACCCAAAGTCTATAGTTTCCAAAAGAGTTAATTCTAGATATTATATAACTCATGAGAAGCAAAATGTATAATGAGATCAACTTTACATGATCACACAAACTGGTTTACCACTCTAAAAATTCCCTGTGTTGCACATACTCACGTCCTTCTCTATCCTGCCCCAAACTCTGAGAAAACTTAAATGTCCTTATTTGAAGTCCTTAGTTTATTTAGATTAATGTGACTTAGTTATAGACAGTGTATTGGTTGGTACTTTTCTGTTTTTCTTTATTTTATGAAGCTAGTTTATGTCTTTAGAGTGAGAATCTTAATTTAAAAATATTCCAACAGAGAAAATTCCAGGATCATAGATATTGACTGGCTCTTCCAAATACATCAATAGTACTTGAATTGTTCCAAAAAAGTGAAGGGAATGGAAAATTTCCAAACAAATTCTATGAAGCTATAAATACTATGATACCAAAGGTAGACAAATTCTCAATAACCTTGACAAGATAGCATGGATGGACATAGAATCAAAAATCTTCAATGAAATATTAGCAAATAGAATTAAAAACAAAATATAAAAGAGCATATACTATGAGCAAGTGATAATTATTACTGGAATTCAAAGATAGTTCAACACATGAATATCAACTTATGAATGCCATGTTAACATAAGAAATAAATGGTCACTTCAGTTGATGCAGAAAACATATTAACAAATACAACACATTTTCATGGCAGGCAGAACATTTCCACCAAATTTGTCCATATTCTAATTCCTCAGACATGTGACTAAGTTCTTTTATATGTTGAAAGGGAGTCTTTGGCTGTGATTCAGATTAAAGACATTGTGATGGTGGCACTATTCTATATTATTTGACTGAACTGACATAATTACATGAGTATTTAAAGAGTGGGAGAGGGAAACAAGACAGTCTATTAGGAATATGTGACAAAAGAAGACAAATATTCAAAGCATGGGAAGAACACAGGGCACCACTGCTCCCTGTGCAGAAAAACAAGCTAAACTATGCAGAAATCTTGACATGCAGAGCTGGGAGCTTAATATATCCTGTTTTATACCACTTATTTTTGGTAACGTATTGGAACAGTGAGAGGAAACTTACAGGCTTCTAGTTGAAAACACACACACACACACACACACACACAAAACCTACCATAGATAAAAATCAAGTAAATGACATGAATATGAGATAGATATTAAAAGAATAATAATGGACTGGGCAGTGAAAATGATTATAATATGAAATTCACACATAGGAAGTAAAACTGGTGAAAATAAGATGCTCCTGAAAAAAACATATTGGAGAGAATGAAGCACAAGCTATGAATATACATGGGCTTTTTGTTAGTGTGATTGATGTTGTGGAGATAGTGCTTATCTCTCCTTTACTATTTTCCAGTTATTTGTAATATTTGTGGTTTTAAAATATGTTGTGGTTTATATCTGGATATTACCACAAACTTTCATGCTCTCAAAGAAAGGACTTTTGGATGAAGCTTGGATGGGGAACATATAATTTACTTGTTAGAAAATGGGTCCTGGTTTGAAGAGGTGGAACACTCCTCAATTCTTTCCTTCACTCTCCACTTCCTGTCTGCCAAGACAGGAGCAAATTTCCTCTGCCAGATGCTTCCACCATGACACTTCTTACGGGAGCTGAACACTCATACAAAACAAAATAGAACTCTCCTCCTTGAGTTGAATTACCAGGTATTAGGTTGCCTTTGGAAGTGACATGCTGGAAGAGTTTGGAAATTCCAGCTGGAGAATGAGTCCTAGAGTACTATAAGCCAAGTTTGATGGAAGACTTAGCTGGAGTTTACAAGACCGTAATGTTGACAGAAATGTAGACAGTAAGACCAGACACCAGAGGTATCGGTTGGGAACAAAGACTGCATTGGCAGATGGATTCTAGACCAAGTGTTTTATGTTATTGTAGCTAATGTCTCTAAATTTTGCTCATGCTGAGTCACTGTGGAAACTGAGATTAAAAGCAGTGGACTAATTAATTTGGCAGAGGAAATTTCAAGGCAGTCCAACATTAAGGCTGTTTCTGGAGTATTCTTGGGAGTTTTAGCCTGCTCTACATTGAATATCAACAGCAAATGACAGAGCTCAGTGATCTAAAAGTTTTGACTTTTACCAGAAAATAATGTTTCTGTAAAGTCATGGCCTCTAGAGCTGAAAGAGAAGAGAGCATAGTAGCTAAAAATATAAGCATTAAAAAGAAGTCAACTACAACAGAGAAACAGAAAAGATGGCTTGATGACATGTGAGTTACCAGCAAGGGCCCACACTTTGCAGTCTCAAAATTGCAACATTGAAAGACTTTGACAGAAAATCCAAGGCACTGTGCTGCGGAATGGTGGGCTAAAAGAATTTATTTTCTGAAATTCAGTTTGCAGTGATTAGCCTTTCAGACACTCAGAGATCTTTGCAGCTATAGTTCAAAATATCTGGCTACTGCTGTATCTGGCAGCTGACACTGGTGTCTTCCACAGGATGCTGATTTTACAGTCATGTAGAATACAAGAGCTGTGGGGTCAGGCAGGTTTTCATCCAGGTGTCAGAAGAAGGCCTGGGAATCCAGGCAGTGTGCCCTAAAAGGGCAGTGGTTGAAAATGTGAGAGTAAAGTCAAGAGTGCAGTAGAAATTCCTGCAAGTTTGGAATGCCAAAAATGTGGAAAGTCTGTGGGAAGGCACAAGGAGTGAGCAAAACCAGTCAAGGAAGAAGGCGTGAGTTCTACAAGCACCAGTAATGACATAGTGGTAGGGCCACCCAAGCCTGAGAGTTCACATCTTATCATAGCTTGCCCTGGGTACTGGATATTGAATTCTAGAATGTAACATTTTCTCTAAGTTTCAGACTTGCTTTTGTCCCATTTTCTTCTATAGCTCTGTTCTTCCCTTTTGAAATAGGCATGTTTATGCTAAGGTATTGTATGTTGGAGATTAGATAGCTAGCTAGATTTTTTTTTTAAACAAGAGATCTCAATTGAGAGTTTGCCTTTGGTTTCAGTGGAGATTTTTAGAATTGGACTTTTAGGCAATGGTGGAAGAGATAAGACCACAGTAACTCTTAAAAATGGACTAAATGTATTTTGCATAAAGAGATGTTCATAAGACTTTTGGGGGTCAGGAACAGTACTTTATGGTTTATGTCTGGATATTCCCCTAAATACTTATGTGGTCATGAGCAAGACTTTTGGAAGGTGATTAGATTATGGTCACAGTGTAGCTGAATTTCAGGAGGTGAGGCCTGCTAGAAAGAAGCAGGTCTCTAGAAGAGTTTATCTTTTTTCTGGGCTTCTCCATTTATTCTCTGTTTCTTATCTAACATAAGCATTTTCTGCCCACCAGTCCCTCCCACCATTCTGATTCTGCCTGGAGGCAGCCAAGAAAACAGGGACTAAAATTTCTAAAACATGAACCAAATAAACTTCTTCTTTAAGTTACAAGTATTGAGTATTTAATAGAATCACAAAGTTTTAGATAGTTTATTATAAGCATCATAAGCATTTAGGTATCAATAAGCACTGTCTTTCACTTCTGTGGAGGATCAAATGGATGATTCTCTTTAAAAGAAGAGTAATTATCTCCATTTTGGCTAAACCTAACCCTATTTCTAAGTATTGCTATATACAGAGCTGGCTGAGTTTCCCTTATCCCTTCAATTGGCTTTAAGCAATGTAAATCAATCTGGCTGAGGTGCTGATGTGTAGTCTTTGAAGCAAGACAACAGGGCAGTGTTTCCTCAACCCTGTAGCACCCCAAAAAAATGTGTGAGCCAGACGGAAAGGAGAGTCAGGCTCCATGCTGTCTGCTGGGATTGAGCCTCCAGGTAAGAGACTATGACCTCCCAGGGTATAAACAATTGCACATCAGAACTGAAGCACTGTCCCCAACACATTAGACACTACCTCATTTGTGTTATGCAACTTAATCTTTCTGCATATTCTTTTCTCTGCATATTACAGAGATGATTTCAGGGCTGCTAACTAGCCCTGTTCACAGTAATCATGAACTTCCTGCCATTTTCACAGTCACTCATGCTTGTCATTCCCTTCTTCACAAATTAATAAAATCTGAGTTCAGCCCTGGGTGAAGGGCTTTGTTCCAGTTAGCCATCAGCCTAGCTGGACTTAGGAGCCACTTTAGCTCCTGATAACTACAGATACGTCTTAGTGTCTTTATTCTCGCCATGAGTTGCACTGGAAGTGATAGATTGGAATTAATGTGCTAAAATTCCAATAACTTTTCCCTGGGATTACAAATATAAGCTTCCCAGACTGTAGTGAGGTCCAGGAAGGGCTCTCCATACTCATTTACCATTCTGTATTAATTTTTTTAATGATTATGATGTGGCTGTCTTCCAGAACTTCTTTTAAGCACTATGAGGGAGTACAAAGATATAAAAGCTACATCTTATGGAGATAGCTAAGGGCAGGTTCAGTAAGCTTTATGGAGCAAATTCATCACAATCCTAACATAAACTAGGAATGTGTCAGTCCTGCTCCTTCTTACAGTAGGGTCCACAGGCATGACTGTTTGATATTCTGCACATGAATCACAGGTCCATTCCATGATGACACCTGGCAGATTGTTTCTGCTTCTGGCAGTGGAAGAAGTCTTCAGAGGAATACTATAGGGATGAAGAAAGGTCTTTCTTGTTTGTTTTCATCCATTTCCCTTGTTTTCAATGAACATCACCTTAGGGAGGTTTCTTCACCTTATCCAAAGAAGTGCCTTTCAGTAGCAACAGCTGAGTGCTATTCAGTTTTTCCAAAATTTTCAGAACATAATTCATTGCACACCTTCCTCAAAAGGACTTTATAACTCCATTTTCAAAGGTCCTTTTCCTGAGTTTAGAGACACCACCATTATCCCGTGATTGACTTCTTCTTCTCAGAAGTCTGAATCCCACTTCTTCAAGATGCCTCAACTAATTTTTATGCTGTAGCTGTTCTTACCCATGATGGTGAATTTTATGTGTCAACAGAGCTAGGCTATAATGCCCAGTCATATCCTCAGACACTAATTGAGATGTTGATGCAAAGTTACTTTGTAAATATGATTAACATTTGCAGTAAATTAACTTAATGTAAACCTAATTGGCTTTCATAGTGTGTGTGAGCCTCATCAAAGCAATTGAATGCCTTAAGAACAAAAATTCAAGATTTTCAGAAGATTTTCAACACCCAACATATTCCTGCCTCTGATTCCTGCTGGCTAGCTGTGCTATAGATTTCAGATTTTCTATATCACCAATCACATTTGTAAATACCTGAAAATTTCCTTAGATAGATAGATAGATAGATAGATAGATAGATAGATGATAAATAGATATAAGCATAGAAATCTGTTGGTTTTACTTCTCTAGAAAGCCATATTATCAGATCATGGGGCAATGAAACTGGAAATCAATTATAATAGAAACCACAAAAACTTTATAAACACATGGAAATTAGATAACACCATCCTGAAAAGCCTATGGTTCACAATGAAATTAATAGTACTGGAAAAAACAGGCTTTCCACATGCCAAACATTAAAATTAGACCCATATCTCTCACAATATGCTAAACTAAAATAAAAAAGAATCAAAGAACTAAATATTAAAACAAAACCACGAAATCTTCTGGAAGATAGAATACATAGAACTCTTGAAGACACAGGTGCAGGCAAAGCCTTTATGAACAAAACACTAATTTCACTAGAAATATCACAAAAATCAACATCTGGGATCTCATCAAAAAGCTTTTGCACAACCCAAAAAAACACCAACAGAGTAAAGAGACAACTGACATAGTGGAAAAAAAATTTGCCATCTGTTCCTCAGAAAAAAGAATAATATCTAGAGTATATAAAGAATGCAAAAAAATCAGATACCCAAACTTAAAGACCCAATCCAAAAATGAGCATCTGATATGAATAGACACTTTGCAGTTAACAAAGTACAAACAGCAAATAAATATATGAAAATATGTTCAACATCGTTGATTGTTCAAGAGACAAATTAAAACAATGCTGAGATTCTATCTCACTCCAGAAATAATGGATATTACCAATAAGTCAACCAATAACAAATTCTAGTGGGACTGTAGGGGAAAAGGAACCCTTCTGCATTGTTGGTGGGAATGTAGACTGGTGCAATCACTATGGAAATCAGTGTGGAAATTCCTCAAAGAACTAAAACTAGAGGTTCTATTTGACCCAACTATTGCTCTTCTTAGTATCTTACCTGAAGAATTAAAGGCATCATACCATAGCTCTATATGCACATCCAAGTTTATAGCAACAGTTTAATAGCTAAATCTTGTAAACATCCCAAATGC
>RJWT010018689.1:0-18744 GCA_004365215.1 Cuniculus paca
GAGAATACAGTGAAGACCATGTGCATAGACAGTTCAAGGTCACAATCACTTCCCTTCCCACCTTAATATGTAGTGTTTTCTTTCACCTGAATTACTCTAATATTGTTTGTGTCCATGTTTCATTTACCTAGCCATAAACAGGCTTACCAAAGAATTTTTCAGCTGTCTTTTTAAACAGCAGATCTATAGGCCTAATGTACGAAAGAACACTAGCTACACAATGTTGGCCTAGCAAATAGCTTCTTACTGTGCTTGCATTAGTACAACTAGCAGATACAAGCTCATTTTTCAGGGTTTTATGGTTCTGTTACTATAAATCTAAAGTAGACTTGAACTTGTTAAGTAAATGATTCATATAATTTTGTTTATAGAACAGGACTAGATAAAGCAAGGAAGAGAGGAAAAGATAAAAATTCTATTAAACTTGTTGTTTTCTTTTTCTTTATAAGTAATGGACATCATCTTTTTTTAAAAAAAATTGTTTAACATCTGCTTTTTATAATACTGTTATTTCTTAGGAACACTCAGTGTTCGAAACTTCATATTTGAAACTCTTGTTCTCAAGAAATACTTGCACATATCACACAACTAAAATTCAAAAAAAGAAAGAAAGAAAGAAAGAAAGAAAGAAAGAAAGAAAGAAAGAAAGAAAGAAAGAGGGAAAGAAAGGTTGATTCCATAACTCCAATAAATCCACGGTTAACTGAAAGCCAAAACTCAATTACCCAGAATTTCAGATTACCTGCAGATTGTCTTTCCCATATGACTTTTGTAAGAAAGTAGGAAAATATAAAAAACACGTATTTAAAGCAAGACATGCTGAACACATCAGTAGGTCAGTACATATTCAGCCTGTCTATACTTGATACCCTTAAAGTAGTACAAAAAACAAAACAAGACAAAAAAAACCCAAGCATTCATGATAAAAGTAAAGGATTATACATTTTATCTCTACCTAAAATTCTTTTGTTAAACAGCAGAATATAAACACTATCTTTACAATGATTAGCCCTTCTTACTGAGATATTTATTGTGTTAACAAATTAATAAATTATGGTAAGATGAAAGCAGAACATGGCAAAATTTAAAAGATCTGTGATTGTCCAGTAGGCTTGCAGCATGTGTAGGCATAAAAGGACACTAGAAATTTACCTAATCCTCTGTGGTGCAGGAATCCTTCCATGATATCTCAATGCTTTTAAAAATGCTTTGGTCAGGCACCCTACTGAGCACAGACACAGACATGCAATCATCTCATTATCTCATAATCATCCTCTGAGACAGACATCTGAATCTTTCCAATGTAGAAACTAAGACTCAGAAAGTGATAGAAAGATGAGAAAGAAGAAAAAGTCAAAAAGAAGTGTCTCCAGTGAATTCTTCTTTTTGTGAATTCTTTTCTAGGGCTGAAGATTCAAGGATAAAGCTATTAATCAGGTAAGATGAAAATGTGCCTCCCTTCCTCCATTCCAATGCACACACCAACATTCTATAACCGCTTTACTGAGATACAAGCTTTACAAGCCAAGACAGCTACTGGAGCATACTATGTACATACATGTTAACTTTCTTCTTTTTCAGCATCTTCCAGACACAAAGATACTTAAGGATCAGTTTACAACAATGAAAATTTAAGAATTATCACATAACTAAAAGAGATAAGAGGAATGTTAAAAAATTCTTCCCTAAAAATGATTAGTGCAATTACACTTCTAATTTAAAATTCAATGTGTGTGCTCCTTCCCCTCACCAAAATAAATAACTGGAATGACGATACAGCACCAAATACACACATGGGAAAAAGATGGCAGTTTTAACTTTGAAATTCACTATCCTTGTCAATTACAGTCAGACCTAAAGCATTAATTTATTCTGAAACATTAATTAACTGGAGCTTTTTTTGCATTTAATTTTCCCTGGCATTTTGGAATCTATTCTAAGCCCTGTGGAAATGGCAGGTCTGATGTTATTAAAGTTAGCCTTTCAGAAAGTCCTCGAACTGAAGACTCCAACACATTAAAAAATGCTGAGAGTCCAGATAATGCAAATCTAAAGTATTATTAAAGGGTGCTCTTTACACATGAAAGGAAAATCTTAATTTCATTAAAAATTAATTCAACTGTTAGGAAGGCTTCAGTTTTACATGAAAATTGGTTCCTTCAAACTCTACCTACATAACATTCTCCAAAGCCTGTTCTCTCTCTCTGTGTCTCATTCATTCAAATATCTACTGAGTACCAACTATATGCCAGAGACTACTCTGGGCATGGTAAACAAGGTTCTGTTCAATCTAGATGGGAAAATGATAAATAAATGAGTAAATATTCAAGAGTGATGAACACACAAAGAAAGTAAGAGTAATATAATCAAGAATGTTCCAGAAGACCTCTGTGAGGAGGAAAACTTCACAAATAGTCTGAAATGATAAGGAGTGGGCCACAAAAAGATCAGGGGGCAACACCTCTAATAGATCAAGCCAGCAGGGTCCCAGTGTGGAGGCAAGAAGGAGCTCAGCAGGTTAGGGGAGCAGGAAGTAGTCAGAATCTGAGCTGTGTGGTAGGTGAAAAGAGGTGGGGGGGGGGGTGGGGGAGGAGTGTGTGACAAGAGGGTGTAGGTGCATGTTTGGGGGAATCTAGACTTATTTTGCATGTAGAGTTTTAGATGTTCACTTAAAAGAATGGTTTGAGAAAAATATAAACTGTACAGAGTCAAAGGAAGAATTCAAGAGCGAATGCCACTGTCTTCTGCCACACTGGGTAGGACACTAGTTCTCTACCAGGCTCAATTCTATGAGACACTCTGGATATTCAAGTTAGGTAATATTCAGGCTTCAAATTCAATACAGTAGGTATATAAGACAGTCTATTAAGAAAGAAATGTTTCTAGAAGCCACGCGGATTATTTCTATTGTATAGCTAAGGCATGGGTTCTCAAATGTATGAATTCTTTCATACAATGCAAATAAATGGGTGCCCTAGATGTAGTGGCAAGATATTTAAAAAAATTAAAATGTGTGTAATATAAAGTGGTTTGGAGGAGTTAAAAGCAAAAGACTTTCAGTTGTAGCTCACAACAGAAATAACTATTGTGTGGCTGGTGAATGGCAGTGTGTGTCTGAGCATGTGTATGCGTGCATGGCCGTAAGCATGCGAGTATGAGAGTTGATGCTAGCTGAAGGCAGGGATAGGAGAATTTACCTTCTTGGCAAGTGAGACTGTCTCAAACAGATTACACACCTTTACTCTTTTGTTTTGTTTTGTTTTGTTTTTGGTGGTACTGGGTATTGAACCCAGGGCCTTCACACTAAACTATGTCCCTTGTTGTGTGTGTGTGTGTGTGTGTGTGTGTATTTCATTTTTTTCTTTGCTTTGTTTTTTGAGGCCGGGTCTTGCCAAGTTGGTAAGTTGCCAGGGTGATCTTGAACTTGTGATCCTTCTGCCTCAACCTCCCAGAGTGCTTATTAGAGCTCAATTTTAGGTGGTTTTGGTATAGACTATTTTTTAAAAAGAGGGTGATGCTCATGTGTAAAAAATGAATTAGACATGTTACTGAATCACAAAATTCTGGGACAGGAAAGAATTCCCTCTATGCTTTGTTCCTAAGATGCAGCCCCCCAAAAGCCCATCAAACGTCAGTGCTCTTGTGCTTCACTTTTCAAGAATTTTTATGTCTAAGCATCACCAGCTGGGGAGTAAAACCTACATATTTCAGATTATTTGAATTTACAGAATATGACTAAAATACATACCAGGGTCAAGAGTTTTGATTTCAAGTCCTCTTGCCAACATTTAGGAAAGGGCTGCCTTATTCCTTACTAACACACGTGAGAATTCCCCTGTAACATAGCTGTCCAGCAAGAGACATGGCCTCAAAGCACATGCTGGGATAACCAGAAACAAGTTAGTATTTCTTGTACCCATAAATGCTACTAATGAGAAACTGGTAAAGAATCGTTTTCAGCCATCTACAGTCATTTCTTTTGACTTCTAAGGAATGGCTCCTCTCTCAGCCCATAGGAGGAGCGAAGTCTAAATGCACACCAGCAGTCAAGATGACCCTGTGAAACCCTGCCCTCAAACATGTTCTATAGCCCAGTCCAAGAAGGTAGGGTCAACACAAGAGAACAAACCTGGATGCCTGAAAGCTGACAGTCCTCTTTGGGAAGCAAAAAAGTAAGTATAATCAAAAGGAAGAATGGAAACATCCAGGATGGGCTTTGAAGGATGCACAAGAGGTGGGTTAAAAGGTGTACAAGGTGGAGAAAAGGACCCAATTGTGTGACAAAGCAAGGATGAGCGTGATGTTTGGGTAACAAGTATCCCCATCTGCTTACAGTGTGAGGCTACAGGGAAGGGAGGGGAGACTGACACTCCATTTGGAAAGCCTTAGGGTTCATGCCAAGGAATGTGACAACTGTCCTGAAGGATATGGAGCAGCACAGAAGAATTTTAAGTCTTGGAAGGATGTGAGGGTAGTGGTGTTCCTGAAGTGATAGAATTTGCATTTTAGAAAGAGCACTTTAAATGGCAGCAGCTGAAATAAGGATCAGGTTAAGGGTGGGAAGGTGCCATGATCAGAGCCAAGTAAAAACATAAAGTATATTTAATTAATTTATGTCAGGTACACACCTACAATTCCAGCATTTTAAGGCTGAGGCAGGAGGATCACAAGTTCAAGCCCATGCTGGGCAACTTAGCAACTTAGAAAGACCGTGATTTGAAATAAAATACAAAAAGGGCTGAGATGTAGCTTAGTTCAAAGGCCCTGGGTTCAATCCCAGTACCACAAGAGAGACAGACAGGCAGACAGACCAACCGACTGACAGAGACAGAGAGACAAGGAGAGACAGAAAGACAGAAAAAAAATGAGAGACAGAGAAAGACAGAGGCAAAGAGAGAGAGACACAGAGACAGAGAGAGACAGAAAGAAAGAACAGCCATCCTTCAAACTGCCGCTTGGGGTGGGGTCATTTTTTAAACACTGTTGCCTGGGTTGTCTCCCATGCACTGTAACACAGTCTATTAAGTGTGTGCATTTTGTCTACCTGATTGAATCTTCCAGGATACTATGATCCTGCAAAAATATAAGATGGATGTGAAAGAGTTACAAAAGAGGCAAAAGATCTGAGTATCCCTAGGGTGTCTGGTGGGCTATTAAAGGAAGATTCACATTAAGACAACGAAGGAAGTACTAAAAAACCAACACACTGACTAGCAGATGCCTTCTATAAAAGACAGCTGCCTGTTCACAGCAGACTACTAGCACTTTCCAGCTCAGGTTATGTATTCTTTGGATTTAAGAACCCAAAGTGTTGTACGGTTGCCTTTTTGCATGTGCCACCTGCCACCACTTCTGGCCCAAGTGTCATCTCTTCAGAGAGCCAAAATGTGTCTTGCTTCCCCCATGCCTTGAACCTGCCACCTCCACAGCAATTCCCAACACCTCCTTGCCTGTCCATGAGAACTATGCTTTATTCATCTTTATGTTCTCCTGGCCTAGCTGAGGCCTGACGTATATCTTGATGTTTGTTATAAGAAATACCGCGAGTTAAATGTTGCTTTAAGAACATTATGCAGCCATGTGGAAAGCAGTTTGGCAGATTCTCAAAGAGTTAAACATACAATTACCACACATTGGACAATTCTACTTCTAGGTACAAACATACACCCAAGAGAATTGAAAACAGTTGCTCAAACAAAGACTGGTACACAAATGTTTAAAGCAGCATTATGTGGAATAGATAAAGAGTTGGAAAGAAGCCAAATATCCACCAAGTGAGGAATGGATAAACAAAGTGGTGTGGTCATACAATGGAATATTATTCAGCCACACGAATAAATGAAGTACTGACACATGCTGCATCATGGATGAACCTTGAAAACATAAAGTTCAGTGAAAGAAACAAGATACAAAAGGCCAGATTAGATATGACTCCACTTAGGTGAACAATTCAGAGTAAGCACATCTGCAGAGGCGGAAGGTGGATGAGTGGCTGCCAGGCACTGGGAGGGACAGTGGATGGGTTTCAGGGTTTCCTTTTGGAGTTTGGAAAATGTTTTAGAGTCAGATAGTGGATGAAGGCAGTATGTACTGTGAACAAAGTAAAAACCACTGGATTGTACAGCTTAAGGTGGCTAAAACTGTGAATGTTCTATTATGTGACTTTTACCACAATAAAATACATTTTTTGTGAGTCTAATCTCACTGAAGATTCCAAAAAATGAAGCTTCTCAGTCCTTCTGAGGCCCAGATGGCCTCCCTTCCCTCTTGCCCAGCAATCCTGCCTTCTGTACTCCTGCCTCCATTCAGCTTGCTGGAAACCTCTGACCAGTCAAGCAAACCCTTCGTCCTCAATTTCATCTGGGAAATGGAAGTTGCACAAAGATGATCACCTTCCGATTTCGTCTGCTTTTGTATGTGATGGTTAACATGTGCTGTCGTCAGTCCATCAGTCCTGTGGAGAAGATACCCCAGGGCACAGTGGGTATGTGTGGGGGAACACTCTCCTTCCCCCCAAGTGTCTGCGCTGGCCTTGCAGATGATGCAAGATGCCAAAAAATTTTAAAAGTCTGTCCTTGTTCTCTGAAAGTTCACCAGGAAGATAATAACCTACTCTTCTAAGAAAAAAACCCACAAAATGTATTCTTCTTTAATTTTTAATTAAAATTGACCTTTCTAAATCTATGGCTAGAGGCAGCTATAGTAATGAAAAACGATGTCATTTACTAGTAATACTAACAGTATGACAGAACAGTGAAAAAGGTTATAATCCTCGTAGAATTCTTAGGTCTCAACACAGCACCCAATTGCTGGGGTGGGAAGTGAATTTAGGTTAACAGACATACTGACACTTGAGCAGAGGGCTAACCCAACCTTACTGAAATCCATCTGGAGTGGGGTACTGTCTGCAATTTAGTCTCAGCTCTTTTTCTTTTAATACTTCCAGCAACTGGACAAGCAAGTGGGAAGGTGTTCAACCCTAAAAGAAAAGATATTTTGACAGGGGGTCACCAGCCTCTGAATGAGATGAAACCAGTACTTCACCCTAGGGGCAGAAAGGAAGGAAGGAGAAAGGGTGGGAGGAAGAAGAAAATTAGGGAGACATAAATGAAAGTCATTTGCTTTGCTTCTTCAAAGAAGAGGGGCAGGCAGTGCACAGGGGGCAGGAGTGCAGCTACAGAATTGCTACTGAATGGTTAAGTGTCTCCAGGTTTTCCCCAAACCCGAAATACACCCCACCCCACCCCACTCCACCCAATCTCCAGGCTGCTTCCTTTCTTCCTCATACAGGTCAGTCTTAACTTGCCTCACAAATTAAGGGGAAGCTGCCAGAAAGGGAAAGGGTTTCTAAGGAACACTTGAGGAAACGCTCTGCTGAACTGAAATTAAACTATTTCTCAGCCGCTATTCCTGTATTCTGGATTATTTCAAACTTGGTGGAGCTGAGGAGGGTTGATATTCATGATAAGAAACACCTGTGAGTTTAGTGCCTCCCATGTAAATGGAACTACTAAAAGCATGAGAGCAAGGATGGGGTTGGTGCTGTTAGAAACACTTTACAGTAGTTTATTTTTTTAAAGAAACATTTTATTAGCTTCACAAATTGTAAATTTACAAATTAAAAAATAGGATTTACTGATTTTTAAAAAGTGGAAAACCAGCAAACAGTTTAATAAAAGCACCCAGAAGCATAAAGTTGAAAAGCTAGCATTCCTAAGGTCCCTGCACCTCCCCTAGGTTAATGCTATAAGCTATGGGCTAGGCATCCTTTTTCAAAACACAAGCAAATATGTAGCTACTGGCGCAGCATTTTATGTCTCCTTACTGAGTGATTTAGTATGACCCAGTATGACCAGAATTGTCTGCCCCAGGAGGCAGACACTATGACAGTCCCATTCTTATATACTGTATAGGCTCACCAAAGCTTACAGAAGTCAAGTCGCTTGCCCAAGATCACCGAGCTTATAGATGACAAGCCTGATTCCAGACTGTGAACCCTTATGCTGACATATGCCATCGTCCCAGGTCATATCATAATGAGATAAACTGTTCTTTTCTCATGGCTGCAGTTTTATATACAATGACTACTCCAAAGGTTATCAGACTCGCTGCCTTACTGAGGGACATTTAGCCTGTCCACAATCTCTTCTATGATAAATATTTCTATGAATATCCACAGTATATCAGTAAAACCGTTAGATCAAAAGCAGATGGTCTAAGTTTGGATAGGTGCCATCCTCCTATTTAGCCTACGTAAATCTAAATTTGCAACAAGAGGATCCAAGAGTGCACTTTGACCACAGGTTCCGAAGTACTGGACATTATCAATCACTTATTTTTTTTTTAATCAATCTGACAGACAAAAATTGAACTCAGTAGTTGTTTCCCCTGATCATAATTGACGTTGAAGGTATTTTGATATGTTTACTAGTTTGATATGTTACTAGTGTGTATTTCTTTTGTGATTGTTCATATCCTCCTCACATTTTTCTGTTGTGTCATCTTTTCCTTACTGATTTGTGAGCACTCTCAACAGATCCTGAATATTAACCCTTTATCTGTTATATACATTTCACATATTTTCTCCCAGTTGGCCTCCATACTTTAATTTTGTTTATAGCTTCTTTCACCATACGTTCATGAAACTGAATTTGTTAAAGCATTTTAAGACTTCAGGACTTCCTGTCATGATTTTAAAGGCTTCTTTATGACTATAAAATATACTGCTTTATTTTCTTCTAGCATTTTATAGATTTGAAATATAGTGTGTGGTATGAATTAAGGATCTAAATATATGTATTTTCCCAAAGAGACTGCCAGTTGACTTGACACTATATATTACATAACTCATCCTTTCCTAGTGAGCTGAAATTTACCTTTATCATATATTAAATTCTCATATGGATCTACTTATAGATTCTCTACAACACATTTTAAAATCTGGTGAGGTAAATATTCCCTAATTATCTCTCTTCTTAAAAACATTTCTTTGCCATTGTGGTCATTTATTCTTCTGTATGAGACTTTCAGAAACAACCTTTCAAGCTTTAAAATGTTCTATCAGGATTTCATTGGAATGGCACAGCGGTGTTACTTTAAATTGAGGAGAACTTACTTTACAATACTGAATTCTTAGCCAGGAGTGGAATGTTATCTGTATTTATCATAATCTCTTTTCATGTACTTCAGTGAAATTCTATAATTTGTCTCATAAACTTTTTTGTTGCTCTACGTTTTCATACATTATAATTGTGAAAGATATTTACCATATTACTGTATATGTAGCTAGAGTATCCATATGGAAAAATATTCATTTTTGTTGATTCATATTTTAATGATGAATCAACCTTACTGAAGCTTTATTGTGCCTCCCCCATTTGCTACACTGTGGATATGGTTTGAGTGTATCCACCAAAGGTTCACGTGCTGGAAGCTTGGTACCCAGTGTGGTAGTGCTGAGGTTGTGAAACTTTTAACAGGTAGGGTGTAGTGCAAGATAATTAGGTTATTGGGAATGCTGCCTTAGGAAAGGATTAATCTAGTTCTCAAGGGGCCCCAGTTAGTTCTCACAAAAGCAAGTTATGAAAAGAGAAAGCCTGCCTGTACCCTGAACCTCTATGACTTCCTATTTTAGCATGAGCTCTCTTTCAAATGTGCTCCCACCATTGGGATATTATCCACCATGATGCCCTCACCAGAGACCAAACAGATAGGGCTCCCTGACCTTGGACTTTTGGCCTCAAAACCTGTGAGCTTAATAAACTTTTTTTTTTAAATAAAAAATCCAGGCTTGTTATGAAACAGAAGACAGACTAATACACCATCACTTTCAATATTTATCACATGTTGAGATGAAAAGATGGGGTTTACCCTTTTATGCTATTAACTTGGTGAATTACACTGATTTCCTTGTGTTAGACTATCCCTGCCTTCTTAGACTATATCACAGTATCACAGTGTACTATTCTTAGTATTTTCCTATACTTGGTTAGCACTTATACTGCTGAAAGAAATGGGTCTATGTTTTCTTGGTCATATTCTTATCTGGCTTAGGTAACAGGAATTAAGTTGGTTTATAGAGTAGGCCTGGATGTTTATCTTTCTCTATGCTTTAGAGACATACAAACTGTCAGTAACAAAATTTGTGCCTTTAGGTGAGAAGAGAAGAATTTGGATACTTTAATTTTAAATTCTTTACTAAAATGATAGATGAATAGAAAATATTTATGCACTTAGATTTGTCTCTCCCTCTTTCCTTTAATCAAGCTCACTGAGGTGTTCCTATTTTATCAATGTTTTCAAAGAACTGGGTTTTTGTTTGTGTTGGGGATTGAGGCCATGGACTATGCATAGTAAGCACATGCTCTAAAATTGAGCTGTACTCTCAACTCCAAAAATGCAGTTCTAAATTTTAGTTACCAAATCTGTTAGATGTTTGTCTTTTATTTTCTATAATTTCAGAATTTATAAGTATTCCTCATGTTATTTGACATAATTATATTTTTGACAAATATTTGACATTTTGGTTTATTCTGTTGCTGCTTCTTAAATATCAGTTTGAGTACATAGCATAGTTGGGAATAAATGAACAAAGTTTCTTTTTTTCAGTTTATTAGTACATGTGTGTAGTACCTAATGTTTAAATTCCTTGTGGGAATATGGTACATGTACAAAACACATCTTCATTCATTTTCTCATTCCCTTTCCCTTCCTTCCCCTCCCCCTGCCACCCATTTCTTGATGCCCTTCCTTTTTTTTTGTACATGTTTGTACATAATGTTTACATTCCTTGTTTACATGTATATAACACATCCCAATTGCTTTTCTTCATCCTTTATGCCTTTCCTCTTTTCTCTCTCCCTCTCTTGATTCCCTTTCCCTTTGAGAATGATCTATCCCACTACTTCCTATTATCTACCTTTTATATTGTTCTTTATTTTTACTCTGGGTTGTTTATGTAAGAGAAACAATGTGGTGTTTACGCTTGTGTGTCACATTTATTTCACTTAATACTGTGCATCCGTTTTCCAACAAATGATTGAAGTTTACCTTTCTTGTTTTTCTTTTCTTTTCTTTTCTTTTCCTTTTCTTTTCTTTTCTTTTCTTTTTCTTTTTTTGTGGCACCGGGGATTGAACTCACAACCTTGTGCTTGCCAGGCAAGCACTTAGGCCACTGAGCTAGATCCCGGGCCCTAAGTTTACCTTTCTTTAAGACAGAGTAGTACTTCATGATATGTATAAAGGAATTCAAGATTATAATTTATCCCCTGAGAACTGGTGAGGCTATAGTTTAAGACTTTCTACATGGACTACTCTCATTCTCATTTACTTAACAGAATATCATTTTCATTTTTTCTTTAACTCAAGTTATAAAAACAATTTTCACATAAAAACTTACAAGTGAGTGTTCATAGCACATTATTTATTAAAACTCAAAAGCAGAATCAACCCAAATGCCCATTGATGAATGAAAGCATAACAAAATGTCATATAACAGAATATTATTGAGTCATAAAAAGAATGAAATACTACCAATACATACTATAACATGGATGAACCCTGAAAACATGCCAAATGAAAGTAGGTAGACACAAAATGCCATATATTTATGTTTCAGTTTATATAAAATTTTCAAATAGGAATGAGAAATGCTGTTCCTCTCTATTCCAGTCTCACTATTTCACCTCTAAGAGCAGATGGGTATCCTACCTTTAGCAGACACCAACTGGGTATCCTAAAATTCAATTCATTCAGGGTTAGTATAATTAGTATTTTTCAGTTTATTAGTACATGTGTGTGGTACCTAATTAGCATCTCTTCCACAGGTTAAGAGCTTGACCCACAAAAATGCCCCTACTCTGATGCCAAGTCTAGGTTGTTAGCTATGCTTCTGACTGACCAGCTATATAATGGGGGTTCCCATGACTCTTCCTTGGGTTTTTTGTATAATGGCTCACCAGAACTTAGGGAAACATTTTACTTATATTTACCCATTGATTATAAAGGACACCACTCAGGAATAGCCAAATGGAATACATAGGGCAAGGTGTGAGGTAAGAACACAGGCTTCCAAACTGAGGCACTGCAGCAGCAATTCCACAGGTTCCCCAACACAGAAGCTCCCTGCAGGCACAGCAGGTGTGTTCATGGAGGTGTTGTCACATAGGCATGATCACTTAATCTGCAGCCCTCCTTTCCTTCCTAGAGGACTGGGGGGGTGGTTATGAGAGTAGCAAGCTTCTAATCA
Organism: Cuniculus paca; assembly: GCA_004365215.1. Taxonomy (NCBI): domain Eukaryota; kingdom Metazoa; phylum Chordata; class Mammalia; order Rodentia; family Cuniculidae; genus Cuniculus; species Cuniculus paca. The sequence continues at coordinate 12,248 of RJWT010018689.1, forward strand.
TCATTTGGTCTTTCTGGTGACCAGCTCCAGAGGAGCCCACCAAGAGCTGCCTCATTAGAACAAAAGATGCTCCTGTCACCCAGGAAATGACAGGGGATTAGAAGCTCTGTATCAGGGACCAAGGTTCAAGAACAACTATTAGAAACACAAGATGCATCAAACACCCTCATTGCTCAGGAAATCACAAGCATTTTAGGAGTTCTATGCCAGGCACATGATTATATATATGCAGATCCATGATTGGCAGGGGATGTGGGGGGGAGGGGATAAGAAGTGACTTCTGATGGCATGGGGCTTCTTTCTGGAGTGATGAACAAGTCCTGAAATTAGACAGTGTTGATGATTGCACAACTCTGTAAATGTACTAAAAACTATGGAACTGTACACTTCAAATGGGTGAATTTTATTTACATGATCGTATCTCAAACAATAACAGCAATAACAGTGGTAAAGAGTATTTTTAGATTTCCAAGTTATTAGACTTGGGGAGGGCTAGCCCAGTTGCTAATATCTGTGTTACTGAACCTTCTTTGGAGAACATGAACTAAGCATTTTTGAAACACAAGGAATTTGTGTGCTGATCCATAATTGATTTTTAAAGGGTCAAATGAGGATTTGTGTTCTCTTACTGTTTGGGGGAGGGGGCGTTTCAAATACTCTTGTTAAGTCATGCTTGTATGTTGGCTTATTGGTATTTTCTCTATGCTTTTGTTATTGATTCCCTTGTCAGCTTCATTTAGAGGCATATTAAAGTCTACTATGGCAACTGTTTTTAAACTACTGTTACATGTGAAGTGAATACAACATTCTTATTACAAATACTATCTCTGAGTAAAATTCTGCATTTTTCTCCTACAGACTGGCCTCTGAAATCTATTTTTCACAGCTCCTTTTGCATATTTTTTGCCTGTTTCATTTATAACCATCATTTCTTCCTAAGAAATTCACCATCTTCTCCCCACAAAAATTTCCTAGAATTCACATGCAAACTCCTTACAAAGGTGAGTGCCACCCAAGAGTATTGTAAATGATACAATCAGTCCATCAATATTTAAGTCCTACAAGTAAGAAAATTAAAACTGACAAGTAATTCCAAGTAAAACAAAAATCATAAGGAAAGAAATCACACCTAAAATTGATTTAGACGGGCATTAGAAACTTCATCAAGTAATCTGCAGAAAGGAACTAAATACTCTCATTTGGCTTAGAGGAAAAGAGAAAATACTGTTACATTTTTCCTGTTTAGAAACTGATGCATTGAATCCTTGAAACCTGATGTTCACTCAGAGGCCAGGCCTCACGTGATATTTGAAGAAAATTAGCTTTGTGCGCACCTCCTCCATTCAAGATCATTAATGAAAAATTAAAATGCTTAATTTGCTCTGATGTTTCCACTTTCTGTCAATTTTGTATAGTTAACAGGATCATAATATGTAAGTCACATATTGTAAATAACGTAGCTACATTATCCTCTCTTGTTGATAATTAAATTACCATTTGTTTTAAACAATCCCATAAACCATTCAGCCATGAGTGATTATAAACTGCGTATTAAGGCTGGGCATGGTGGTGCATGCCTGCAATTCCAGCACTCGGGAGGCTAAGGCAGGAGGATCACTGCAGTCAGGCTGCATAGTGAGTTCAATGTCAGCTTGAACCACACAGTGAGACTCTGTATCAAAAAATAAAATAAGACAAAACAAAATAAAATAAACACTGCATATTAAAAATTAGGTGCTGTTCATATTCTTTTCATCTCTACTTCACCTGCATCTTATTTGAGTTTCTGGAATTGATTTCATAATTTGATAATTGATACATAGACATAAAAATCTACTATAAAAACTTAAAAAAAATAAAAACTTTTGAAAGGAAGCAATCCCTATTGACCCTGTCATCTTACATCAGTACAATGGAGATATAAATGTTGCATTACAGCAGTTTCTCCAGCAACTTGTGATAAGATGAAGCCACTGGAAAAACCAGTAATTGTAGAAGTACTTAACAAATTAAGCAAAGAAAAAAAAAATCTTCAGTTGCTTCACTTTCACAAGCAAAACAAAACATGTATCTTAATGTTACTTAAAATTCCAGGTATGACACTTGGCCAGGATATTAAAAGTTAAACCAAAAAAATCATGCTAAAATCCTAGTTTCACAGTGCAGGACACTGCTCAAAGATAAGGAATCATTTTCACTCAGTGCCAACTATGAAGACTGGTTATATTTTTTTTAACTGTAGTAAAACAAAGTACAACATCATAATGTTAAATTTGCTATCTCAACCATTTTTAAATATATAATTTAGCAGTATATATATATATATATATATATATACACACATGTATTCATATTATGAATTTTCCATCTTGTGAATTGAAACTCTGTACCTATTAAATATTATTCTTCTTCCTCCCACCCACTAGTAACCACCTTTCTGTATTTTGTGTATCAGACTACTTTAGATGTTTTATATGAGTGCATCTTTCAGGATTTTGGGACTAGTTTATTTTACTTAGCATAATTTCCTTGAAGTTTAACAATGTTGTAGCTTCATAACCTAACAAGGTGATAGAATTTTCTTTTTTGAGGTTTCATTATATTCCATTGCACTTATATACCACAATTTCTTTTATCTACTCATTTGTTCATAGATACTGGGTTTCTTCTGCTCCTTGGCTATTGTGAATAATGCTACAAAGAGTAAGGGTACAAATATTTCTTAGAAATTCTGTTTTGAATTCTTTTGGATACATGCCCAGAGATGGCATTTCTGTGTCATATGGTACTATAATCTAATTTTAGTTCTTTAAGACACTTTACCATAAAGTTTTATTTCTGTTTTGAAGAACTGTTTTCCATAATAGATATATCATTTTACATTCCCATCAATGGTGAACAACAGTTCCAATTTCTCTGCATCCTTGCTAACACTTTTTTTCTGTTCTTTGGATGGTGGCCATCCTAATTGGTGGTGTGAGGTAATTTCTCATAGTGGTTTTGATTTGCATTTTTTATTACTAGTAATGATAAATCTCTTTTTGTGCATTTGTTGGTCATTTGTTTATCTTCTTTTGGAAACTGTCTATTCAAGCTCTTTGCCCATTTTAAAAATTGAGCTATCTGGGGTTTCATGTTGTTGAACTACAGACACTTCTTGTATCTTCTGGATGTTAACTCCTTATCAGATATGTGGATTTGCAAGTATTTTCTCTCATCCCATAGGATGTTTCCATTTTACTGATTGTTTCATTGGCTGCACATAGTTTTTAAGTTTGGTGTAGTCCCATTTGTCTACTTTTTCTTTTGTTGCCTGTGCTTTGGATGTCTTATCCATGAAGGCATTGCCAAATCTAATGGCCTGAAGCTTTCATTCTGTGTTCCATTACTTTTATAGCATTAAGTATTTAATTCATTTTGAGCTATTTTTAAATGTAGACAAAATAGCATGAAAATAGGTTCCTCAAAAAAAAAATCTGACATCAGAACACTTGCTAAAAAAATCAATTTTACTGCATCTGACCTTTATTATACTTTCAGCTCTAGGTTTCCAAATTAAGTGAACTGATTTGGGTAAGACTATGACAATTACATAATTAGAAGGAAGAAATCTTTTTTAGGCATGCATTCAGGAAATAATTGAAGAAATTAATACTGCTACATAGCAAAAGAAAACAACACATAAAACAGTATATTCATATCTATCAAAGACAAAAACTATCCAAAGACCTAAAATATGCTATGATCTCAAAGACAGATTTCAACTGATAAGTGTTTGAAATGAAACAGCATTCTTAACTCTCATAACACCACTGATTGGCTTCTAAACCAAATCACAGGATGGAGTGGAAAGAACTGGAGTAGGAAGAGAATTTGCTCATACTGGGAAGATGGTAGAGGCCCATGGTACCCTGCCACCCTCAGCCTCCCACTCCCTGATCCACTATAGAAGCTTGACAACTTTTTCGTTCTTTTTAAATATACTGAATAAAACAAAATTATAAAGGGAAACGACCAGCCTTTAAGCTCTTTCTAGGGTTAAACATCAATTTTTAATTTGGGAGAAAGCAATCTAGTTCTTCATCACTTTATTTCTGAAACAGACATCTGTCCATACACACGCCCCAACTACACTTCCCATCTTTATTTCAAAAAGTGAATGTGCCACAAACCAATTAGACAAGAAAAATAAAACATTTCAAGTTCTGCTTTCCAGTGTATATCTTCTTATATACACTTAAATATACAAAACACCATTTTCAATTGTCTGTCTTACACAATCATTTCTCCAGAATGCCCTTCCTATTTACTCTGCCATAAAACTGACTCCACAGTAGTTACAGAAGTTGAAGAGACACAATTGAAAAAATTAAATGGGACCAATCCCAGATGTTTCCTAAAACAATGGAGACACAGATAGTTAACTAGTGTATAGCAATGCATTTATCAGCAGCGGAACAGAAACTCCTTCCTTTCTGTATACAAAAAGAACACTGTACAATGGCCAGAGAGAGAGTCAGAGGAGCGAGAGAGAGAGAGAGAGAGAGAGAGAGAGAGGGAGAGAGAGACATGCTGACCCTAGGTCTCTGGCTCCCTGGTGGCCCTGAGGCCCAGGGAAACTGCCCCTTTGTACAGTCACTGATGAACCTCTATTAGTGGTTGGTTTGGGTATGTTCTGGCCCCACTTGAGCTACTTGTAAATATTTCTACCATTTCCCTTTAGGAAACCCAGGGGTTAGGATAAAATGTGATTCTCTCATGCTTGAGGCCATTAGGGGAAATGTGCTTCGTATATCCCACTTAAAAAGGGAACGCAGGAAGAGGTGCAGACTCTAGACACAGTCTGCCTTTCTTCCTGCCGTCTGGTTAATGTAGCAACTGGCTGCTTGGGAAAGAAGGGGAGGGAGATGGCTGAGAACCGGAAGCTGGCTGGCGCTGGTAGGATTTACCCCCTGGACGCGAACACCATCCTTCCCTGAACAGGCTGTAAGGAATGAAGCTCTCACTGCATTCTGGTTAAACTCCCCAGTATTGGCGCTGGCCCATGTAGTGTTTACCCAAGGACATATGTAAAATATGCAATTCTTAAAATCAGTTGAATATAATTAGAATTTGTGTATTTTATGTCAGTAAAACTTGGGCAAAGCAAATTTAAATTTTAAAAGTTTCCAAAATGGTCTTAATAAATAACAGAGAATTGCTCTAAGTTCTTCCTTTGGAGTCTGTCTTCATTTACCTTTTGGCAATGACCTGACCACTCTAACTCTCATTCCATTTTTGCATCACCAACACTAAATTTCCTGAAGTCCAGTTCTGGTCTAGTCACATCTCTGGTTCGAAATCCCTGGTGGCTTTCTATAGTTTGTCACTGTCTATAAACTTCCCAGCCCAGCCCTGAGACTTCTCTAGGTCAGTCGTGCCCACTGGCCCAATATAACTGCACTGGTCACTGCTGAGCCCATCTCATGACGATTTCCTACCCTACATCTGGGACACAGTATTTCCTTTCTGCTTCATGCATCCTTAAACCTTCACTTCGGCTGGTAAATCTTTATCCAACCCTTTCTGGATTCCCTCAAATCGACTAATGGTAGCAGTGAAAAGTACTTGTTTATTATGAGTTTGTTAATTAATGATGTTTTATATTATTTACTACACAGAATGTAAGCACCACAGAGACAAGGCTCTCTATTTTATTTACTGTTGTATCAAAGGGCTTGGGAATGACGCCTTGCACACAGCAGTTGTACAACAATTATTTGCTGATTCGGTGACAACATTCAGGAAGAAAGCTGGTTTTCTAAACCATGTTCATTGTTCAAATCATTTCTACTTTGGAAAATATCACTGTAATATGTATTGTATAAGCCCAACACACTAGATGGAGTAACTGCAGCTCCAAGATGTTAAGTAACTAATGTCTCTCAGTTTAGGACAGTCAGTACTCAACCTCTTCTTCCTTTCAATTCTCAGAGAAGGACCAAGGAACTACTGAGGAGCTTGTTTTCTGCCTGACTGCAGTTATATACATGTCTGCCCTCTTCCTCTGGTTTCCACTGTTTGGGAGCAAAGAATGGTTGTACCCATCGTGGCATCCTCTGAAGCACCTGGTCAGAGCTTCGTAAGTAGGAGCTCCATAAATATCCAGGGAGTCACTGAAGGGCAGGTAATAAAAGGGTGGGGGATATGACTTAGTATCTCTTAAAAAAAAAACTGAAGTATGCAATAAACTAAAGCATAAATGAGCACTAATTAATAAGTGAGGCAAGTTAATTAGTAAAAGGAAGCAGCTCGCACCACATGTACATGACAGTAGTGAACAGCCCCATGTCAGATGGGGCTCCTGGGAGTGCAAGCATTTAACATATAAAAATTAACTGCAAGAATCAAAGGGCAATATTACATTGAAGGAAGCTTCATTTCTTGAACTCCTTTGGAGAAAAAAAAGGCTGAATGTGAGCTTGAAATTCTACAGAAGGAAGTCATTCCAAGCATTT
>RJWT010018690.1:0-18742 GCA_004365215.1 Cuniculus paca
CCCCGGAAAAAAAAAAAAAAAAAAAAAAAAAAAGGCACAAAACCACCTGATTGACAGTTAGACTTAACTGTGTCAACTTGATTGGCTTGGGAGTCGCCCAAAGGTAAAGCATATGTCTTGGGTGGGTCATGAAGTGTGGCTTTGGGTACTATATACGGTCATTGCCCCCTTATTCTTCAGCATTGTCTCCCTTGTTTCCCACCCACCATGAACTGGGTAGCTTTCCTCTGCCACCTGCCTCCACCATGATGCTTCTGCCTTCAAGCCAGCCAATTGTAGACTGAATCTCCCGAAACTGTATGCCAAATTAAACCTTTCTTTAAGATGTGTGTGGTGGGTATTATTTCCCAGAGATGAGAAAACTAATACAAAGTAAGGAAGATGGAATATTTCTACACTCATTTTATGAGGCAAGCATTACCCTGATACCAAAGTGAGATAAGGACAGTGCAAGAAAAAAAAATTATAGGCCAACATCCCTGAAGACTACATGTAAAAACTCAATAAAACACTAGCCAACTGTGTTCAACAGCACATTAAAAGGATCACTCACCATGATCAAGTGGAATTTATCGCAGGTATGCAAAGATGATTCAATGTACCTAAGCCCTAAATGACTGCCATTTTCATTAAGTAGTTTATTACTAACTGAAATAAGAAATGTAAGTGTAGAAACACAGTCTTAACACAAGAACTAAGCAAGTAAGAGTTAGCACACAAATTAACTAGATGTCTTCCAAATATCACTCAGATCTTCCCACATCTCTCACAACCACCCAATTTTAATGATTACTTCAGTTCAATAATTTTTCTGGCAAAAAATGATAAGAACCAGAGTTTCACAAGAACACAATTCAAAGTCACTGATAATAACTCTGGAACGCCAATATTGAGGGACCAATAAAATTCAGATCACAAAAACATTGTCCTAATAGCTTTAAAAAGTTACATCTAAAATAATTGGTGGTATGTTAAAACCAGGGAATACAACTCAGAAGTAAAAGAGAATGAAGTGCTAACATGTGCCACATTGATGAATCCCCCCAAAATTAGGTTGAATGAAGAATTCTTGTATGTAAAAGTTATATCCTGTATGGTTCCACCTATGACATTCTAGAACAGAAAAAACTGATCTATGGAAATGAACAAATGAAACTGTAACAATATTTACCTCAGATAGTAGGGTGGAAGTATAGACAGACTAGAAGGGATATGAGAGAATTTTCTAGGGTGGGTGGAAATGTTCTGTATCTTAAAGGAGTTGGGGTTGTTACAGAGATGCATTCATCTGTCCAAACTCACCAAATAATCTAAATAAGATTTGTGTAAAACTGTACATAAATTTTACATGAGAAAATATACATAGTTCTACTAATGCACTCTGCTGAAGTATTTGAGGTGAAATATACAGATACCTGCAACTTACTATGAAATGCATAAATTATGAGATTAACGGATTTTAATGCAAATACAGTAAAACATTAACAACTGAAAAATCCAGTAGATGAGTATAGGATTCACTGTACAATTCTTTCAATTTTCTGTGTCCAAAACTTTCCATAATAAAATACTGGGGAAAATACAAATGATAATCAGAATTCAAAGGAAAATAAAAATATATATACAAACCAATTTTCTATTTCAAAAACTTTTCTTTTAACATGCTAACGTTTTAATCTGTCTAATCAAATGGCAACTGCAACTATTTTCTAAAGAGCAAGAATGACAAATCTTAAAAATTTAAAAGACATACCCGAATTTCTTGAAGATTATGAAAATTATTTCCTACTCTGACTGAAATCTTGCTTGGTGTGTAGCTTTCATCCGACTTGTAGTCTGCATAAATACATAATGTCTTCACTGTTGTTTTTCTTCTAAAAGCAATTAAGAAAAAACAAGATTCACTTTGTCACACAGAAAGATTATTTCCAAAGCACCTTTCTTCTGATGTTAAAAAAAAATCACAGTTTACTAAAATGAGTGTTTGAGTCAATAATTTCCATTTCCTTGTAATTTCAACAGTAATAAAAATGAAGAGCATGTAAAAATATAAATAAAGTGTAACATTTTACTTACAGAGACATTATGTTTATAGTGGTTGATTCATTGTGTAAACTTTTGAGACATTCAGAAGCTTAACTAAATTGGCTTAGCAATTCTACACTGTAGGGTGGCTCATCTCCTGGATGGTATAAAAGGGAAGGAGGAAGGACGGATGAGGTTCCTTTCTCTGGAGGAGCTCCAGTCTTTGCCTTTGGCTTGGACGTCATCTCCTGGCTTCTAGTGCAGACTCTTCAGCTTCTGCCTTGGATCCTTCAGACTTCCAGCATAGATTCTTCAGCCTTCCATTGCAGATCCATTGGTCTTCTGGTGTAGACTTGCACAGGATACTGCAGTGAACTCCAGACTTTGCACGCAGAATGCAAGAGTTGTGAGGTTAAAAAGGCTTCCGCCCAGATTTCAGAAGGCCTGGGAGGCCAAGTAGTGTGCCCCTGAGAGAGCAGCGTGAAGCTGTGAGTGTGAAGCCAAAGGTGCAATGAGAACCCAGGTTGGAAAAGCCAAGAACGTGGATCATCTAAGGGAACCCACAAGGACTGACCAGAGTGAGCCTAACAGAGAAGCCCTGGGAGTTATAGCCACCAGAAGTGGTGCTTACATGGATGTAGTCATGCAAACCCTTCGGAGCTCACAGATTGCTTCAGATGTTATAGGACTTAATGTTTGCCCTGCTGGATTTTGGACTTGCTTTGGTCCCTTCCTTTTTATTTCCATTTGTAACTTTTGGAATGGAAATGTCTATCTTAGGCCACCGAAAGCTGGAAGTGTTTTTACTTTTCATTTGTACAGGGGCTTGCAGCTAAGAATTTAGCTTATATCTTGGAGAAGACTTGGGACTTAAGACTTTTCAGCAATGGTGAAACTATTAGGCCTTTGGCAACTCTTGGAGATGGACTAAATACTTACTGCACGAAGGGATGTGCCTGAGTCTTTGCGGGGGGCCAGCAGCAGAATGTTATGCTTTGTGTCTAGACATCCACCCAAATCCTCATGCACTCAAGGGGGTGGGCTTCTAGAATTTGCGATTGATTCATGGTCCATCACTAGGATTATAGGTGTAAGCGCTACACCAGCCTTGGCGTGGGTGGCCTGTAAACAATATAAGGGAGGGAAAGAGGCTCACTCCTCCCCTTTTGCTCTTGTTGCTTTGCTGTTTTCTGCCACCATGACCTGTTGCCCTCTGCCATGTGCCACTTTGCCTTGGAGCCAGCTGATAATGACCTGAAACCTCCACAAACTGTGAGCTAAATAAACTTTTCCTTCCTTAACTTTGGGTATCAAGTATTCTGTCTTAGCAACAAGAGAAAAGTAACCAAGACAGAATTTGCTACCAGTGGAGTGGGATCACTGCTGTGACTGTTTCTGATCATGTGGTTCAAAAGCCTTTGGGACTGGCTTGTGGGAAGAGTTTGGAAAGGTTAAGAGATGTCACTGAAAGCATATCACTGGAATGCCTTAGGCTGTTCTGTATGTGACATTTTGGCCTGAGCTCAGAAGACCAGAAGGCTGATAGAAATCCTACAGATAAAGACCAGGCTTGGGAGGTTTCTGCTGGGAAGCACTGCATTGGTTGTTGGACTCCAGGTGTGTGTTATGGCTTGGCACAAAGTTTGTCTGCATTTTATGCATGTCCAGAGACTCTGCCTGAGACTGAGATTAAGGATAGAGGATTAATTAATCTGGCAGAAAGAATTTCAAGGCAGTTGAATGTTGAGGCAGTGGCATGGCTATTGTTGGGAGGTTTTAGCCAGATTTATGTTACAAATAAAGAGCCCATCAGAATGATTTAAAACATTGCAAGTTTGGCCAGAAAGAAAACTAGTAAAGCTGTGGGCTATAAAGATAGAGCTGAGATCTCCATTGCTGAGAAGGAACAGGAGAATAGAAAAGGTGGGCTGGGGGCATCACAGGAAGTGGTGGCGGGTCTCTACCCTTTGCAGCCTGAAAATTGCAAAATTGAAAAACTGCTTGGAGAAGAAAGTCTCAGAGCGCCATGTTCCAGAATGGTGGTAGCCGCACCAGGTTCCAAAATGGCAGCAGCATAGAGAATCAGTTCCTCACAATCAGGTTCAAAGTGCTCAGAATTCAGGTACTCAACACCTACAGCCAAGAGAGGAAAGCCTGGCTACTGCTCCAACTGGCAGATCTCAGCATCATCCACATGGCGCTGGTTTTAGGCACAAACTATATGCATGTCTTTACATCTGGAGACTGGTTTAAAAAAATGTGTCTGGTTGCCAAGTTGACAAGTGGTCAGTTGTAATGGTTGATTAATTGTGTCAACTTGAGACATTTAGAAGCTTAACTAAATCGGCTTAGCAATTCTACACCCTAGGATGGTAAAACGGAAGGAAAGAAGGATGGATGAGGCCCCATTCTTCACAGGAGCTCCAGTCCTTGCCTTTGGCTTGGGTGTCATCTCCTGGCTTCCTGCACAGACTTCTCAGCTTCTGCCTTGGATCCTTCAGACTTCCAGCACAGATTCTTCAGTCTTCCATTGAAGACCCATTGGCCTGCGGGTGTGGACTTGAACAGGACATTGCAGTGAACTCCAGACCTTGGATTGAATCCTTCAGCCTCCAGTTTGCAGACACCCTCCTGCAGGCTTCCTCATCCAACTCTGGGGTTGACCATTGTAAGTCAATCTTGTAATTTCTTATACATTTGTATATTCTGTGTTACATCTGTTTTCGCTAGTAAAACCCTAACACAATGATCAAGAGCTAAACGTCAGCGAAGAAGAAACAGCTAAGACAAATCAAATACAGCTCCTTTGCGTACAAATAAGCATTAAGGATTTCCATCATCTTCAATTGTATGTTAGATAAGGAAAGAATTCTAACAAGCTTGGTTTCATTTACTAGTTACTTAATTTCCTATATATATGTATGGGAATATATATTTTTGGGGGGGGGTACCAGGGATCGAACTCATGACCTCACACTTGCCAGGCAGGCGCTTATGCTGCTGAGCTAAATCCCCAGTCTTTCAATTTCCTATATTAATATTTGAAAATAATCTGTTAAGTGAGAAATTGAGTCCAGAAAGGACTCAAGTCCTTTTTAAAAACAGAAAGCATAAACTGTTATTTAATGCAAGAACTAAAATTCTGCTCATTTTCAAACTATACATATCATCAGAAAATAAGAAAACAGAAAACAAACCTTAGAAAAAAGCAAACAGACCAAAAACATAAAATAATATTCAATTTCAAGGAACCAAAGAAAAATAAATTAAAATACACAGATATTGTATTAGAAAATATTACAAAGACTAATAAACAAATTTGATTAGAAAAGGGTACTTTCAGAACCAGCTGACTCACTGATTCAACCTCTAAAAAATGCATTTAAAAAGCAGTAACACGAACACTTAAAAATGGATTTAGGAAAATATAGATGTATGATTAAATTACTAAAAAATTATAAACAACATAAATACTCATTACTTGGAAAGATGTAATGTTAATCTTAAATCAAACACTGACTTCCAGCTATTGCATTTGGAGATGAATCTCATTGTTAATTTTAGACAGCCAGACAATCAACAGCCAGGGGAACCACTTGTTCCCCCTGGGGCACAAGTAGTTCCCACCCAAGACCCCTACTGGCCTAGCAGCTAGACAGGAGATTGGAGGAGGAGACATTTTCAAGTGTGTACTCTTAAAGGTCTAAGAAGAACAAAAACCAAGCCTTCTAGTTATTTTAAATTCTCAGCTATTTTTCAGGAGATGAAAATCTCTCTGACTTCTAAGATCATTTAATACAGTCACTAGTAAAACATATATCCATAGATTCTGATTCAATACAGGGACAGATTTTGCTTAAAGACAAGTTTATTACCTAGTCAGCCTCAAATATTAGAAAAAAGCTGCAAAAGATGGCTTTTGCTCCAGAGAGTTCATTTGATACTTTAATAAAAACTGCCTCCTTAAGCCGGGTGTGGTGGCACACTCCTGTAATCCCAGCACTCAGGAGGCTGAGACAGAAGGATCCTTGCAAGTTTGAGACCAGCCTAGGCTACAAAGTGAGCCCAAGGCCTGTCTGAACTGCACAGTGAGACCCTGTCTCAAAAGACAAAAAAAAAGAAAAAGAAAAAGAAAAAGAAAAAACACTGCCTCCTTAGTATTCCATAACCAAGACTGGGAGAAAACCAGAGAGAAACAATGACCAAAAAGTAGCAACCTTTGTTGCAGCATTAAAAGAAATAGACCAGTCTGATTTTCAGGGCTGCAAGAAGAGCTCCACCAAGACTATACCGACCTACTATCGCTGCAACAAGCCAGGCCACCTTAAGAGGGACTCCTGTAAGAGGACCCCAAGTCATGCACTGACTGTAAAAGGTAACCACTGGACGCTGAACTGCCCTCTTTAGGCCATGGTCCCAGAGATCAGACCCATCCTATCAGTTGGTGCAGCAATACTGAAGGGCCTTGGTGCACTTGCCTCCCTTGGCCAGACTGTCATCTCTACCTGTCATCTCTGCAGAGGAGCACTGAGTAATCATCATGAGAGGTAAAAACCAGTCCAATGCTAGACACTGGCACGTGTCTCTTTATCCTTCTCAACTCTGATCTTCCTTCCAGGCATCATACTTCAATGAAGACTCACCAAAATACATGTTGCTTAAACTGTAACTGGGATAACTTTCTCTTCACTCATTCCTTTTAGTTATGCATCAAAGCCCAACTCCAACCCTGGAGAGATTTTATCCTGTCTAAATACTGTAATATACATCCAGGGTGCCTTCTAATCAAAATGATGCTCAGACTGGTTTTTACAAATACAGTACATATTGTTGTTCATGTATAAAAACTTAAGAGTTTTTCATTTGTCAAAATAATGTATTAATCTGGTTCTTATACATTATCAAAAATTTAGAGATATTATAACTAAAGCTAGAGGGATTTATGACAAAATGTCAAACTGCACCAATAAAGGGACCCAAGTGTCAATGAATTACAATTGCCATCCCTTAGAAACAGTTTCTAAACTTACCTTTTATCTCTAATGCTCATGCTTTGATTATGCATGCCCTTGTATACACACTTTGATTATACAGGCTTTAATTAAAATTTGTTCTTGCTTAAAGGATGCCAAACCCTAAGAAATCATACAGATAAAATCAATAACAAATATGCTAGATTCCTTTTAAATTCATCTTACTGGGATGCATCAGATCTTGCCCAGAAAAAAAGGTTATATGACACATATCGAGGCCATAACTAACTACACTCAGCAGGCCTTAAATGACAACTGTGGCTGGTCTCTCTCCTAAATAAAGAAACAAAATTAGTCAGATAAGTAAGCATCCTCCAAATCGGGACTGCCTTAGCCATTCTAACAGCAGCACAGGCAGGTACTTGTGCAACTGTAAAAACTAAATGTGTGTACATTCCTGATCCTTCTGCAAATATTTCAGTAAGTATTCAAGATATTAGAATGACAAATCAATGACATGTCAGATTCTAAAATTCCCAGGCCCTTATCCTTATCCTCTTTATGGGAAGCCATTACTAGCTCCTCTTGTGGAAATCTTTATTAACTGTACTCATAACTATCCTATTGATTCTATTATTTGGCCCATGAATACTTAATTGTTTCTTTGGTTTTGTCTCCTTCAGACTTAAAGCTGTATGCCTACCAAAGATGAAAATGCCTGGTGTCTTATGAGAGCCTTTAGACAGAACCTCTGCAGAGTATCCCTGACTGCTGCTGGTCAACAACTACGACCCGCTTCGGCCTGAAGAAGCCAGACTGGTCATCACCCATTAGTCCCTCACAGGAATTCGGGTTACTTCTTCAGAGGGGGGAAATGTTACAGGCAGCTGAGTTAGAAGTATTATAGGCCGTCAGACAGGGCTGGGCCCTCAAAGGAGCCAGTACAAAAGACCAGATACCTTGCAACACTGGAGGAGACAGACACCTCTGCTACAAGCCAGATCTCAAGACAAAAGGCAAAACAAATGCAACCACACCTTAAGTATAAACATCAGGAATTGATATTCTAAATAGGTACGCATCACCTTGAGGAAGCCAGGAGTCACCATGCCAACCCCCTACAGAAAGAGTCACTGTTCTTTAAGCGTGCCTGCTTGCTATGTGACTCACTTCCCCATTTGTCACTGACTTAATCAATTTTACCTGAACAATTAATCTTATTGGTTGACCATAGTTTTGTCCCACCTCATGCTCACGTGCCTTTCCAATTCCTGTGTTTTCCCCATCTTGGACCATCTCCCCTCGTGGTTTTGCTCTATAAAAGTCCCTAGAAAAGACAGTCTTTGGCAACCCACTCAGGACCGCTTCTCTGTCTCTCTCCCAGACAGAAGCTTTCTTTCTCTCAATAAATATATTCTACTCTTAAAGATAAATAAATAAATAAATAAATATTACTAGAGGAAACTGGTTAAATTACATCCATTCAATAAAATAGTATATACAACTCCAGATGGTTCCTGATTTACAATGGTTTGATTCACAACTTTGTGACTTTAAAATATTTGTGAAAGCAATAAATGTTGAGTAGAAACCACACATCAAAGTTGGAATTTGGATCTTTTTCCTGGCTAGCAATGTGCAGCAAGATGTAGTCTTTGAATGGTAGGCAGTTAGCCATAAGATCACCAGGGTAACCAATCACACTCTACATTATACTGTACAATGTGGCCAAGCTATGATGTTCAGTAGATTAGGTTCATTAAATACATTTTCAACTTATAATGGGCTTACTGTAAGTAGAGGAGTATCTGTATTTAAAATAATCATGCAGACATACTGTTATGGTAGGAAAAAAGCAAAATATAAAACAGTATATACATACACACTGTACTTTGGGAAAATAAAAAAATTTCAACCTACATTCAAAAATAGAAAAGGGTCTAGAGAGAATCACACCAAAAAAGTAAAAGTGACTATTTTGGAAGAGTAGAACTATGAGAGATCTTTATTTTTCTTAATGATTCTATATTTTCTGAATAAGTTTCTAGAATGAATTGTCAAATATCACAAAAAAAAATTAAAAAAAGTAACCACAATGAAACAGTAATAAGTATGCTACAATGTATTTTAAAAGTTAAAATTCTAGTGTAAACTCGCACTAACCTAATAACAATAACTTTAAGCAGTAGTCCATCAAACATCAGCCTATAAAAAAGCTAGCAGTCTGTAGCTCTTTTGAAGGGAACCATATTTGTGTAGCCTCTTCTATTATCAAAAAGGAACAGGAAAGTTAAGGACTTTTCTTTCCTCAGATCAAGATGTAAAACACTATAGGCTGGAACTGTTGACAAAGAACAGATACCATTACAAGTTCTCAAGAGGCCAGAGGTATGAAACTGACATCTTTCTGATGGGCCTGCAATGAGACAAGAGAAAGCAAACAAATAATTGGAAATTTTGAACAGTGCTGGGAGCCACTGAAGCTGGAAATTGACCACACATGCAGGACAGAAACATGGCTGAGGCATGGCCTTCCCAAAACCAAAGACAGCCCAGGTCAAGTCACCTTGAAGAAGTTCCTTCAGCCCAGCAAAACACCAAGCCCCTAGACAATCCAAGCAATGGGATGACAGGCAGCAGGGTTGAAACTGACATCATCCTTCTGAGTATATAAATAAAGGTGCTACAGTGGCTGAGCAGTTCCTTTCCTTCCATCAGGAGGGCAAGGGCTCCACCTGACCCCAGCTGTTGTCCCTTGTTTATTTTCTCATCCTCTCATGGCCCTTCACCCCAAAAACCTCAAGCGCCACATGGGTCACGGCAGAAGAGCATACTAAAGATCTTCTCTCTGATGAGCTGAGTCAGAAGAAAACCATCTTTCTTAATAAAAAAGAGAGAAAAGATCACAAAGACTACTATTATGAGCTTTAAAAAAAAAATCAAACCTAAAGGATCAAGTTCTTTGCTCAGAATAATTATGTTTCTAAATTATGAAATTCAGGATACTTTTGTCACTGAAACCTACAAGATGATCAGGGTAAGACTAGAAAGGCAAGGCATAGCAAATCATTAGTGACAATAAAAACAGTAGTGGCAAATAGCAAGTGAATACTTTTGTGTCTGGCTTTGTAGGTATTACTTCATTTTTTTTCCTCAACCTATTGATGCAGGAACTATTACTGTCACCATTTTACTGATTTTAAAAAATGGTAATACTGTACTCAGATTAACAACTGGCTTAAGTCAAAAAGCTACCAGGTGTGCACAGAGTTTGAACATTACCTCACATGATCTTCATCACTACTGCCTTCCTTTTAATTAATTATACTTAAATCATTAATATCAGCTTACAGAGATATACAGGTGTTTACAGTTAATTAAATTTTATCTAAACCATGGGTTCTTTTCCTAAGGTTCACATATGCCCAGAAATCATACGCATAATTTATGCTGTAAACGTAAGTTTCATTAGATTTCCAAGAGACTTTAACCTCATCAAAAATTTACAACTATTATCCTAAAAGATATAATGAAGCCTCTTAAAGCTATCAATCTCATGGTGAATCAAAAAAATAATATTGCTCAGAAAATCACATTGTTTCTCAAACAGCAATGTATACAGGAAAATTAAAAGTACAGATGATAGGACATAGTGGTGGCTACTTGAATTACTCAAATTGTTATTAGAATAATCACATAATGAATGCTTACTATGTGCCAGGCAATTTGTTGAACTCTTTGGATAAGTTATTGCATGCGGGGAGAAGAAAGAGGGTAACACTTCCCCACTTCCGCTAACAAAGTAACACTCCTGGACCCTCTTTATATTCTCATCCACTATCACTTTCTCTTGAGAAAAAATTACAGGCAGGAAATAAACTTTTGCTTTGTTCCCTCATGCCACAATTTAATAGAGGCCGGGGGTTATCTGGTTAGGCACTTTTATAACTAGATGAGATGGGTAAGTTTTTTTAATTTTAGGGTTACATATTAGGAAACACATGGCTACAGATTTACTGTAGTTATGTTTCTCAATTTCAGCTTTGTCAGTCTTATGAAAGTGATGTTTTGACCTCTACCAGCTGTCTCTTGAAAAAAAATTTTTTTTTTCCTTTTTGGTACCGGGGATCGAACTCATGACCTTATGCTTGCCAGGCAGGCGCTTAAGTCACTTAACTAAATCCCCAGCCCGCAAAATTTTTCAAGTAGTTTGGAACCCATGAAATTCTGACACAAGATATTACTGACAGGTACTCTGTGTCACTTATCTGACATTCCATTTTTCTTTCTTCATAACATCCAAGTAAAAGATACAACTTTCTTAAAGTTAGGTATGACCATGTAGCTAAGTTACACCTAGTAAGATTTAAACACAATGGTATATGATGAAATGAAAGTCTCTTAAAAAGGGAGGTATGTCCCTTTTGCACCAACTTCTTCCTGTGCTGGGGGGATAAGGGTGTCATGGGTGAGATTCATTGGTATCTTGGATCATGAGATAACCTTGTAGATAAAGATAAGAACTAAGAATGAAGGAATGTGAAGAAAAGGAATCTGGGTTCATACATGCCAGGTTTCGCTTACCTGAAGAGGTAGAATAAATACACTTCCATCATATAGAAAACACTGTTATTAGAAGCTCTGTACTAAAAGTTTGCATTCCTAATTAACAAAGCATTACTATAACTACAGTACAGATAAGGAAAAGGAGCTCCACTCAAGTTAAGCAAGTAGTGCTCATTTACATACCTAGTAAAGCATGAAGCCAGAATTTAATCTAAGTCTATATAACCATACTATGTAAGAGTAACTAATAACTTCTAAAGTATAAGACTTAAAAAGCAAAATGATTATAAAATGCTGTTTATCATTCTTTCTTACAAGATTAAGACATAAAAGAAAACATATACAGTCCACATATTTGTCCAAATCAAAAATCAAACAAATGATTCTTATTTATGAACATTATTCTTCATTCCTAATATAAGGGTGAAAAATATCCTCTTTGTGGAAAGTTTGTTTCTAATCAATATTGGCAGGATATTAAAATGATCATTTTCACTCAAGTCTAAGACAACAAAAACTGTTTCAATAGGACCTTAACATGTTTTAATATGAGACCTTAACACAAAATTTTCAGTAGTCATGGTTTTTTTAAAAGAAGTCTGAAATGTCTGTTCATGAAGGAATAACTAGTAGGAGACTTCCTTTCCTACCACAAACAACTAGAATCCTGGGAAAACATATGAAATAGTTCTCTACAGATGTACAATAGGCAGCAAAGGACTGTGACTCCTGAGAAAAACAAAAACAGGTGAGCCCCACAAACAAATAGACGTTCTGACTGCAGGCAATGCAGCAAAGAAGCAATCTCTTACCATATCAATGAGGAAAAAGCTACAAAGAGAAAAAACGAAAATACTCATCTGGTGCTCTTGAGCCTTTCTATAAACACCAATCTGCACATGGGTAGGGTGGAACTCCACAAGAACAGGCAAAGAACAACCAATGGGGAAAAAAACAATTACTGAAAAGTGGTAAGTCAAATGATTCCCAGAGGTCACAGAGTTCCCAAGAAACAAAGCAGGTAGTTCTTTCAAATACCTGGAGGTTCATTTGAGACCTCAGATGTATAAACCCTAATAATGAGCTAGTTTTTCCCACCAAAAACGACCTTAAGACCTTTTCAGGAGATCAGCAAGGTCACAACGATTTTCTTAATGATACTAAAATCTTACCCACCCTTTTTCACAATCATTCTAAGTATACAGTGGAGTTTTTCAAGGCTAATTGGCATAGGATGCTGCAGCAGATTTAACAAAGAAACAAAAATGAGACTCTGAGGGCTGAAAGTCACACACCAAAGAGGTTCACAGGAAACACAAAACAATGACACCCTTTTCACTATTTTTGGTTTGTTTGGGAAGAGATGTTACTTTTAATAAAATTTCAAAACTAAAAGTACTGACCCTACCGAATAGAAAATAATTCACTAAATCTTTTCCAGGAGCAAAAAATGTCTCTATTTTCCATTTACTTACAAATTACTCAAAGAACCCCTTATTTTCTTGTTATATCTGTTCCTTTCATCTCTTTGCCTTAGTATTTTTTCCCCAACTGCTACCAGAGATTCTTTCTGGGGTTGGGGGGTTTCCTTTCATTTATTTAATAGATAACAGTTACTAATATAGTCTATGCAAATTATTATAAAGAATATTTCTTTGTAATCTTTTTGAGTAGCTAACAGAACAGTATATTCCTCCAAAAAATATAGAAATACTAAAGTTTTACAAATAAATACAGATATTCAGTGTATGAGCCCCATGTTACATATATTGACTTGCTACGTGTCTATTCTTGAATTTGGAGATATTTCCTACTTTGTATTCTAACATTTAAAGCAAGTTCACAAGGAAGCATGGTAACTATTCAGCAAGTGAATAATAATGTACTTTAATGAAACAATACCCATGTTCAAAATTTTTTCTGATAGGTAATTCATTAGTACTATGAAGCAGCTAAAGTACCATTAGACAGCTCTAATTTTTAAACATTTTTCTTATTTTAAACAATAATTGGTCTTTGTGTAGCTCTTGCATTTTGGATGAGGTTTTTTCCTATAAAGTCACACCAAAGAAATTCCACAAAGTATAAACTGTTTAAATTATACAAAGAAAGCTATCTTGTCCCCCAAAGTCTTCAGCAGACTATGTATGTTCCAAATTTTCTTATAACATGGTTTGATTTCAATTCTTTAACCATTCCACCTACTCCCTTTTGAGCATATGTTAGCATTTTTTTTAATCTGTGTTAGAAAAGGAAGCAAAAAGGGATACAACACACCAGGAGATCTGTTATAGCTTGTATCTAGATGTTCCCCCAAAGCATTATGCAGTAGTCATAGGTGGGGCTTTTCAGAGGTGGCTGGATCTAGAGTGTGTGATACTGGGATTAAGGATGTGCTGCTGGGACTGGATAATGGTGATTTGCTAGGAATAAGGGTGCCTAACCTGCATGCCTGGTAGCCTGCATGCCAGGAGCCAGCATAGAATAAAAGGGGCAGAAAGAACTGCTGTTGCTGCTTATTGCTTACTGGCTCTTCACTACTATACTGCTTTGCTATCTTCTGCTCACCATGAACTGTTTCTTTTGTGTTGCTCCTCTGCCATGCTACCCTGCCTTGCAGCCAGCTGACTATGGACTGAAACCTCTACAAACTGTGAACCACATCAACTTTTCCTCCTTTATGTGTGCAATATTTTGTCTCAGCAATGAGAAAAAGTAACAAAGACAAGGTCTTTGTAAATAAGTACTACCCTTCCATCACTGCATTCTAAGATCACATTTGATCTTGTGGCAGCCATGTCATACTATTAAGTGAAGTTAAACTTACTGCCAACTAAAACCACTAATTATCTTTCACACTTCTGGCCTTGTCATTTCTCACCTTGAGTTTACGTCTTTTTTGGAGGGATCATATAGATTAAGCAAAGAACTGTAATTTAATGTTATAGTTCACCTACTTGAAATACAGTGGCTTATTATCTACTAATAAAGAGACGAGGCTCCAGTGCCACTTTAATTTTAGAAATCATTTTAAGAAATAAAAATCTTATCCACAGCCGGGCATGGTGGCGCACGCCTATAATCCCAGCACTCGGGAGGCTGACACAGGAGGATTGTTGCGAGTTTGAGACCAGCCTGGGCTACAAAGTGAGCTCAAGACCAGCCTGAACAGCATAGGGAGACCCTGTCCCAAAAAGACCAAAAAAAAAAATTTTTGATAGGTCCCCCACGTGAGACTTGCCCAGCCATCATGGTGACAGGCCACATGTTGAACCATAATGGTGTCTAGCTCCTTTTTCCCAGAAACCCCTGCAGTTTCTTCTTCCCAAACTGCCCTTTGCCAGACCCCCTGCATTCCACAAATGCTCCTACCCCCTTCAGCCACGTCTTGCTGAACAGCCCATGTCAGCAGCCCTGTGCCCTCCCCCATCGAGTACATTTAAGCTTGCCTCTCGCCTTTGTCTTCAGAGAACAGCACACTTGTGAGTGCTGGTCTCTCCGTGCCCAATCTTATCTCTTTACTCTGCTCCGCTCATGTTTATCTAGCTGCCTCAGATTGAGTGAAAAACAGCTCAATCAAAATTCACAAAAGCCTCAGTGTTTCTCTTATTCTAAACAATTTAGTCCTGAAACTATTACAAGGGACCAAACAAGATAGGCATCTGCACAAAACTGGAATATGTGAACTGTCAGGTTGAGGAGTATGTTTCTATAGGAGGAAGGAACAGCCTAATGCAGAGTATCAGACACTGCATGAAATAAGATAAGCCAGATAAAAAGGATCCACATTATGGGATAGCCTGTTAGGGAGTGTCGGAGTCCAGAAGGTTTAAACGGGGTCTGCACTATGGTGTGAAGTTCTACAGCAAAGGCCAATAAGAAATGTGACTTAGGGGTAAGGTTAGGGATAGAGTTAGGGTTAGGGTCCACTGCATGGAGGACAGCAACTCCACAAGACAGTAACAATACAAGGTGTCAGACTCATCTGGAGAAAGATGGTATTTTCATGTGGGAAAGAGTGGAAAGAAGGAAATGATAACTGTACAGGGAAGATTCAGACCCTAAGTGGAACGAGGAGGCATGAGAATAACGAGGAGACTCTAAGACTGCTCATGCACAGGGAAACTAATGAAATAACTATAATAAAAAAGAATACGAGAGGCAAGTATTGTGGCACACACATGGTAAAGGCAGGAAGATCAAGAGTTCAAGGCCAACCTGGACTATAGAGTGAGTTCAAGATTAGCCTGGACTACACAGCAAGACTCTGTCTCAAGAAAACAAAAAACAAAACAAAACAAAAAACCAAGACATGAGAACCAAGTTCTCATTGTTAAAGTTACTTAAAAGAATAGAAAGAGAGAAAACTAAAATAAACATTATTTATTCTGGATTCAATTTGTGTGTGTGTGTGACCTACATATATTTCCTAACTCTGTCCACCAAGGAGGCTCAGGAACAGCAACGTCCTAATGGTAAGGAGACATCCAACACCAGACATGTCTCTATGTACTGTATTCCACAAAAACAAACCAGATCCCCTTTGAGAAAAAGCTGATTCCAGGGCCAAGCCACAAAATGTTGCTAGAAAATAAGTGTTCAAGGAGTCATGGGCACATATCAAAAATCACAGAGCCACCTTGGAGGGACTCCCAGTGGTCAAATCTGGAACAATTTGAGCACTGAAACAAAAAATACTAACAATAATTATAACTCAATGAGTAAAACTGGAAACTCTAATTTGAATAAAGTGAAAGTTAAATGAGGAATAGGATACCCAAAGTACTTATTAACTGCAAAAGTAAAAGAGTAACTTTTCTATAGGTGGGTAGGCTTGGCAGACACTATCTTAATATGCGATAAAAGCAAACACCACCAGTAAAGGGGGAAAATCACATTCATATACCACACCTGACAGGATGCAATGAAAAGGATACAGCATCATTTCTGTGCTATTTTCCCACATGTATAACCTCAAGTTACTGATGAAGAAATAACAGAGAAACTCAATTTGAGGGACATTCATTAAAATAAATGGCCTATTATCTTCAAAAGTGTCAAGATCATGAAAGTCAACAGAAGAGTGAAGGTATGTTTGTTCCAGATCAAAAGTAAGTATTAAGAAGTAACTAAAAAATTCAGTCTGATTCAACTTTATTGGAATTGGTATAAACTGAACAGAATTGTAGAATGGTAATAGTGCATCAAAATTTAATTTCTCGCCAGACATGATGGTATACGCCTATGATCCCAGCATTCAGGAGGCTGAGGCAAGTAGATCACCATGAGTTCAAGGAGAACCTGGGCAACATAGTGAGTTCAAGACTAGCCTGAACTACATAGTGAGACTCTGCCTCAAAAAAATAAATAAAATAAAATAAAATTCCTAAGGGTGTATCTTTGGTCATACAGAAAAAAAATATTGTTATAGAAATGACATAAAGTATTTCACAGATATAAAAGATAAGGCAACTTATTCTGAAATGACTTAGGAAAAAAAAGTTATTCTTTGTGGTTCTTTGTGGTTTGTGGTTCTACTTCAAAATTGTTAACAAATTTCTCCTTTTCTAAAACACTTGTTTAAAAATGTCTTCCTCAAAGCCTTAGGCTTTCTTTGTGGGGTCAAGGGCTAAGTAAAGACCCAGAGTTCTTGACTGTTTTAATGAGACCAGCTACACTTCTGTTCAGAGGCAGCTCAGAGTACTAATTACAAACCCAGCCTTTGAAGCCAAAGCAGCTGAGGTCAAATTCTAACTCCATAATTCCTAGGCATAGAACCTGTAGAATTTAATCTTTCTAAGTCTCAGTTTCCTTAAGTGCAAAATGAAAAAAAATGATAGAACACACATCCAAAAAGGTTATATGGATTACAAAAATGATATTTATAACCCTATTAAAATATTAAATTTAAGCTCTCAATGAGATAATACAATACCTGACAATAAGTGTAGTTAACAAGTGTAGTCTGCATGACCTATTTTTATTATCTGTTTTGCCCATTGCTCTTCAACACAGAGTTTTATTTGCAAGGGGAAAAAAAGCACGTGACGACTGAAATATTTACTAACTGGCTGTATTAAGTGACATTTGCTGACCTGTACTCTAGGCCAATAAAAATAAAAATACAAGGACAAAGAATGTTAACGTACAGTATATAAATGAAGCAAAATAACCACATTAACTGGTTTCCATCTATATCAATAAATTCAAATCAGTTTCTTGGTGTGGTGGTACACACCTATAATCCCAGCACTCAGGAAGCTGAGGCAGGATGATCTCTGTGCGATCAAGGCCAACTTCAGCTACATAGTGAGTTCAAGGCCAGCCTGAACTCCAAAGTAAAACCCTTTCTCAACAAACAGAAAGAAAAAAAAAAAAAAAAAAGAAAAAAATCAGTTGATAAAGACACAGTCACCTTTCTCCAAAAAAACTAAGCATTTTCAAGCTGAAAATGTCCTTAGAAGTTCTAAGTTAAAATAATTTTTTTCTAAATGGTAATCCAAATTTGAGAAGCTACATAAATACTCCATAGTTAAAGAATTTAACATCAAAGAAGCAAGCCCTCCCTGCAAACCAGTGCCATGCGCAGGCTGCTGCCAGAGGGGGAACAGCCAGACCCTAGCCTTTCCCCATGAGTCTGCACCATTCATGGACTGTGGGGGAAGCGAACAAGAAGTCACCAGGGCTATGCACAGACTGCCAGGGGGACAGCCAGACCTCAGCCCCAGGGCACATGGACTGGGAAATAAGAAGAGCCGACCCCCACCCCTGCAATAAGCGACCAGCTCATCTGGAGAAGCACAGGCTGCGATGATAGCTATTGAGGTAAAATGCAATTTGATGCTTGCAGTGTTTTGGTGTTTCACTGACTCTGCAGGTCTAGGACTGGTGGTCTGATCATCTATTTACAGGATAATGGTACGCAGTGTGGCATCTATGGAGGAGCTCTTTCTGAAGGTGGTAGCCATTGTTAATTCCCTATTACCTTGTTTTGAAGCTCTGTATTGTTTTCACTGTTTACTTGGGTTGGGTTTTATTGTGTTTTGTTTTGTTTTTTATTCAATTTTGTTATATCCAATGGCATGGGCAGCTGTTTCAAACACAGCAAGATATATTATGGTAGGCATTTTGGATTTCCTATTGTCTTGTTTTGAAGTCCTTTCCTGCACTCATTGTTT
>RJWT010018691.1:0-18740 GCA_004365215.1 Cuniculus paca
CCATCGCAGCCGGCAGGCATGAACTCACAGCAGAGGCTGCAGATGAGGAATCAACTCCAGCCTTTCCCTTCAGCGTCTGTGGCAAGTTGGACTAAAACAATGCACTTCTCATTCATGCATGCCGTTGTCTGCTCTTTCTTTACAAGTTCCTTGAGAATCACACCAAAGGGATAAAACAGTGTGCTAATTTATAAAGACAGGAAGGACAGGAGGGCAGCTAACAGCACCCATGAGAGGTCATCAGAATCGGGGGAGATGGGACATGCAGGGTGAGGCACGCAATGACTGCAGCGAAGCAAAAAGAGTCCCAGCAGGTGATGGGGACACAATCCTTCCACACACCCTGCGGGGCTCCCCGTGGGCAGCAGTAGCTGTGGGAGGGGTGGCAATGGGAGGGTGGAGGCTTCGAGATGCTAAGTCTGAAACAGGAGGGTTGACTGTCTCAGCAGCTGCCTTCCTCCCCCACCCCTTCACCAGGTGGTTGCTTCTTCTGCCTGAAAAAACTTTTTGAAAATTTTATTAGAAATTTTATTTATTTTGTATTTATTTATGTTTAACACCGAGCTTCACCCCTAGCCCTTTCCTGAAATTGTTAAAATTTTGAGACAGAATCAGGCTAAATTGCTACATTGCCTAAGTTGGCTTGAACTTGCTATCTCCCTGCCTCAGCCTCCCCGAGTGCTGGGATTAGAGGATGTGCCACCATGTCTGGCTTGGAGAAGCTTCCTTTAAGGAGACATGAAATCTGAGAGGCTCAGGACTTGAAGTTCCTAGATGGGGTGTGGACCAGTGAAAGTGAAGGCCTGGAATGACGCTGCACGCTCTGAACTTTGGGTCACTCGAACCTCTGGTCACAGACAGCACCTAAGCCGTTCTGACACCAGCAGTCCCCACCAGCAGGAAGTCAAAACCCAGTTGGTCAAGAGCAAAGACTTGGGGTCACCCATATCAAGGTCTGCCAATGAAGAAGTGTGCCTGTTACTGTAACGACATACTGAGGCAACTGACATTATAAAGAGAGAGGGCTGATTGACTTCAGAGTTTCGGAGGCCCACGGTCTGAGGTTGGGCGAGGGTAGGAGGTGCTGGTGTGGGCTCTGGTAAGAAGGCAGATGGTGACACAAATGGGAGAACATGCATGTCGCAGCACGCCATGAAATTTTGAGAGAGAGAGAGCGAGAACGAGGCCAAACTGCGAAAATCCCCTGCAAGGGCCTCCAAGGACCTCACCTTAGCCCCACTCCCTCCAAGTCCCTAGCCTTTTCCAAAACCCTTCGGACCAAACCTTTGCCTGTGGATCCTTGGAGAACTCTCGTCCAAACCAAACCAAGACAACTTCCTGTCACCCTCTGGGTCACCATGAGCTGACAAGACTCCTCCCCATCACAAAGAGCCTTGGTCATTTTTGGCCCCTCGCTCTTTCTTAGGTGTCACAGTGGGTCAGCAAAGATCACCTAGCAGGTGGAACGAGGGGAATACTTACTCTTTAAATTTATTTTTAGCCACTGTCAAGCAGTACATGTACAAAGTTTTAAAAATCAAACAATCCTCCAAGGCTCAGCAGGAAAACGCAAGTCTTCCAGCTCCTGCGGCTCTACCCTGCCTCCCTCGGCCTTCAGGCGGCTGCTTTTCATCCTTCCAGCTGTTCCTGCTCCACATTTCGGAACAGTTCGCGTATACAGACAATTTCCTGATTTTTTTTTCCATTTTGGACATTGTCTACTGACTTTTTGGGTTCTGCTCTTTCTCTACTGGCCGTATAATCCCTCCTTCAAATTCTCAAAATGATGTCACACTTTAGCTGCCTTCATATTTGGGCAATAACTTGCTTTTCAAAAATATAAGTAAAAGGTATGCATGAACTTCTGTGAATCCACAGACACTCACATATTTTGGCAGTTTGTCCTTTTTATTAGTTATACGAAGTAATTGGTTTCATTCTGGCAGATTTGCATTGTGCGTGTAACATACTCTGACCATTTTTACCTCCCCATGTTTGTTTTTTTAGAAAGAAAATTGTCCCAATCTGAAGCCAACTGAAACATAGCATGATTTTGAGCATCTGAGGTCATAACACAGAACCCATCTGACCTCTTTTGCAGGGCACAATCTCCTTCAGGTCCCACAAGAGCGGTGGCGTTGGCTAATGAGAGAGGAAAGAATGACCCTAGCATTAGCCCGGCCAGCAGAGTAATCCAGATTTATAGTCATCGTCATGCACACCCTACCTAAGAGTGTTTGCTTCAGATCAATCTATTCACAAAGCAAGGGCGACTCGGCCCTGCTGACAGAGCCGATTGCAAATGTTTTCATTCCTGAAGCAAAATTAAAGGGACAAAGGGCAGATGAGGGGGACAGGAGAGCAGCACGGAGAGGGACATTGCTAACATCCAAGACTAAGAGTGAGGAGTCAGAAGTCTCTGCAGATGGAAGAAAAAAAGTAGAAGATTATGGATAACATCCAAATGTACAGAAGAAGAACAAAAAGAGAGCTAAATTACAAATCACACATTAAGAAGGAAACTCGACTAGGCAGCTAACTCCTCTCTCTTACAGAGGTAAAGAATGTCCAAGACATTTTTATTTTAAAGAAACTTGCATGAACCTATTCTTTGAGTTGGGAGGTTCATCGTCTGAATAATTTTTTTAAAAAGGCAGCTGACAGCAGCAGCCCTGGGTGGTGACATGAGATGTGGTGTGTATCATTCCTTCAGAAATCATGCATTCCCCAGGCACTCTTGTAAGTGGTCACGTAAGCTTAATGGGTCTCTCGGTGAAAGACTGCGGCAACATTCGTAGAGCCGGAAAATGAATTTGCACTGCTCTTACTGGTGGCTATAGGTTAAGAGCGCTGACCGCTGAGCTATGAGGAGAGACTGTGCAGAAGTAAAATAGCCCTGTACCAGAGATCTGGTGTCTTGCACCAAGCCTGACTTTCAGTCGAGAATTTTCTCTGGTTCGGTTCATATCTGCATCTCTGGACTTAAAGGAGGATTGGAGATTCAGGGTGAAGCCCACAGCTTTGGCGTCTACAGCCATGTGTCCCCAGGATGGGCCGTGGTTAATGGGTTTCCCTTGGTCACCTCTGCTCCTGGTCAAAGTTCTTAGGAGACGATGAAGGGGACGGGTGCCTATCTTTGAGAAGACCCACATGCTTCATAGGCTCTCGGTGTGTCACAAGAATGAGAGTCCCAGGGGACAGACAGACCGCAGGGCCTGACCGCAGCTGAGCTCGCCACCTTCATCTGCCTCCCGTGTCTTTTAGGGACAGGCACTCCCCTGCCTTTCGCTGGGGACATGGCCTGCCTTCACTATTCTGGTTCCTCTACCTAGACCCTTTCCCTGGCCTCCTTAAGGGCTGTCTTCAAGGCCTGTCTTCTTTTTTTTAACTTTAATTTAATTAGTGTGGATTTGCAGTACATGAAATTTATGTTCCTGTTAGGGAGCAGGTGTGTGTGCATAACTCATCTCCATTCTTTCTTATTCTCCTTCCCCTCCATCTCTGGATTCTCCTCCTCCCATCTCTAGATCCCCTTTCCCCATTTTCATCATCGTTATTATTTTTAGTTAATATTTAATATTTAGTTAGTATTTAATATTTTTAGTTAATATTATGCTTACATTCATTGTGGGTATTGGGCACATATCTATGAAAAATGTTAAATCTTTTTATGTCCTCTTCGCCACCTCCCCTCTCCTTGCCCTCAGCCTCTTGAACCCTTTCCCATTCGTAAAAAAAAAAACTATCTCTCTGTTTCCTTTCATCAGTATTTTATTTTGCTCTTTATTTGTACTTTGCATTATTCAAATGAGAGAAACCATACAGTTTTTAAGATTGTGTGTCTGGATTATTTCACTTAACATTATGTTTTCCAGTTACATCTATTTTCCCACAAATGTCTCTAATTTATCCTTCTTTATAGCCAAGTAGTACTCCATTGTGTATAGATGACACATTTTCTTTACCCATTCATCTGTTGATGGATACGTAAGTTGCTTCCAGGACTTAGCTCTGATGAACTGTGCTGCTATACACATGGGTACACATGGATTGCTGTAATAAGATGTCTTCAGTTCTTTCGGGAAGATGCGTTGAAGGGGAATTGCTGGGTGGGTCAAATCCATTGCCATCCTCAGCCCTAAGGCTTCATCTCTTTGTTCTACAACCCTAAGGTTGGCTCTGTGTATAGTGCTCGACAGTCACCCCTGACACCCTCAAGCTCCTGGATCTCGCCGGAGAGAGCGCCCTATTTCTGCTGAGCCCTTAAGGTGCCTATGAATGTGTGCTCACACTGACACCCCCGGCCACCTGAAAGGAGTCCCCTGTGCCCACCTTGCTGGCCTGAGCCCATCCCTCTAGCTCAGGGCTCGGACGCGACCCCCACCTCTTGCCTGGTGGGTTCAATGCGAGATCATCGAGGACCGGAATAGGCTTGTCACTTCCCTGCCAGGGTTCACTGTTTTTCTTTTAAAATTAGATATGGAAAACTTATGTTTAAATAGTAAATATTCAGAGAATATTAACAAAAACAAACCAAAGCAAACAAACAAACAAAAGACAATTTCCCCAGGTTGAGAGCAGCTGTTATGCTTATTTCCCGCCCTTCTAAATCAGCAGAGGTGCACAGATGGCAATTTTAAAAATCAATCTGCTGCTCTTTTTTTTTCTCTCTCTTTTATCCTGCTCTTTTATTTTCATTTTAAACATTCTTTTTTAAGTTTTTATTTTTATTAGTACATGTCTGCAGCACATAATGATTATCTCTATTCTGGGGAGTTGGTGCATGCACCTAACACATTCTAATTCTTTTTACCTCTCCTTCCCCATTTCTTGGTTGTCTTTTCAACTGCAAAAGACCTGTCTCTCTGTCTCCTGTTTTGCCTTCCTGGGACTGGATCGGGGAGCAAGGAGGGAGAATGCACAGCAGGGACACTGGGGCAGAAGTCTCAGATGAGCGTGGCAGCCGGCAGGGGAGATGTGAAGGCTATAGATAGAAACGGAGCCACTATCCAAAAAAAATAAAATGTGAGCCACAAGTGCGAGCCGCATCTATGTTTCATGTCCTGGCGGCCACAGAACAAAACTGAACAAGTGAAATTCATTCCAACAATGTATTTTACCTGAATCTCATACATTGGAAGAATTATCTTAACAGGGAACTCACGGCATCATATTGCTGTCATAGTTGACATCCTTGACTAGGACTAAGTCCTCTGAATCAGTGTGTGTTCTGCACTGCCAGTGGATCTCAGCTCAGATCGGCCACGTTTCCAAGCCTCCAGGGCTGTCGCAAGCGGCTGTCGTGTTAGGCAGTGTGGCTCTGGCTTTTTCTCTATTTCCAACATGTGACATGGACATGGTCCTCCCTGTTGAGGTCCCCTTTAGAGCAGTGGTGATGGACAGGAGCTGCAGAGTGCAGGTGTAGTTCACAGAGCCCTCCCAGGCCTCTGGCTCAGGGAGAAGAGGAGAGTGTGGGGGGCACCTGTGAGCCGCAGTGACCGGTCACCTGATCGCCCAGCACCCGAGTTAGCCTGTAGGGAATGATCGCATGGAGGCATACAGCCAACTGCATTCTGCAGACCGGGAAACATGGGTATCGGGATGAAATGTTGTTTTTAATCATCTACGATGAAATTATCCTAGGGCTTTAAAAGATATTTTAATAACACCGCAAGCCCTGCAGACAGTAAGATGATCAAACCAGCCAGCAGGTGTCCAGAGAGCTCAGGAACAGCGGGAAGTCACCCACAAACACCAGGCTTTGGGGAGGGGCCATTATTTGAATTGGGGTGGGTAGAAATCATAATGGCCGTGAAGGATGATGGCAGCACAGAAAAGATGTGACCTGTGTAGTCTTGTCCTCAAAAGGTCCCACACTTGGCCTACTCCTCTGCTGTCCCATCTTGAAATATTAATGATCCCTGAACAAGTGACTCCACATTTTCATTTTGTCACTGCCCTGCAAGTGATCCAGTTCATCCTGGTTGTGTCTTCCATTACCTTACCTACACAAGGAAGTGACTTTGGAATTAGATTTTAAAAAATAAAAGCAGCTGTTTTCCAAATGGAGACGTAGTGGGGAGAAGGAGAAAGAAGAAATTCCAGGCAGAGAGAATGGCATGGGTAAAAATGCAGCATGTCACTCTGGGAGGCTGAGGCAGGAAGATTGCAAGTTCTAGTCCAGTCTGGGCAAATAGTGCCTTGACAAGATCTTGTCTCAAGATCAATAATTAAAAGGGCCGTGCAAAGACACACACGCATGCACACACACAGCAGGATGTGAGGGTGCAGGGCGGAGGTCCGTGGCAGAGATCTTGCCTAGCGTGCCTGAGGCCTTAGGTTCAGTCCCCAGCACCCAAATCAGGTGGCAGGTGGGGACAGAGGCAGATGTGCAAGGTTTAGAGAAATAGGAGCCGCCAGCGCCTCTAGTGTTTGGGGCAAAGAAGTGCCTGAGGGTGTGGCTGAAGGAATCAACAGATACAAGTCAAGTGAGTTCCAACGCTAGGAAGAGTGCTGTATAGTTTTTAACCTCGATCATTCGACCACCTGGCAGTAGCCGCTCCGCTCCCCGCCTCAGCCACGCTCCTGGGCGGCCGGGGCTGACTTTCCACGGTGTAACATCAGCGTCTGCCGATCCTTATCGCCAGTGTGTGAGCAGAGCGAGCATTCCACCGCTGTGATTTCACCATCCGAAGGGCGATGAATCACGGGGATGTTTCTAAGAACGTGTTTTCCGACTGTTTACTTTAGAACAATGATAGTGTGCTTTAATTACCAAGCTGACGTCTTCAAACCTAAACAGAGCCGAGCCTCCACTGTGCGGGAGTTCATCGCTTTGGGGATGAGAGAGCAGCATTCGTTTCATTTTCATTTTTGCGTTTCCTTGGGGCTCTGCATGTCCCGGCGTAGGGCGCACCCCAGGCTCAAGAGTGCTGTGGGGAGTGTAGAAGTGACAACCAAGGCATCCTGTGTCTGAGGAAAGCACAGGTCCTCTCTGACTCTGCGTTTCCTTTTGGAGGGAAGAAAAGGAGCTGGTGACTTTCCTCCAGCACAGGGCTGTCAGCCAGCCACAGTCAAGGTTTTGGCCTCAGATTCTGTAAAGAAATGCAATACTAGCCAGGCCTGGCGATGCACACCGCTCATCCCAGCACTCCTGGAGGCTGAGGCAGGAGGATTGCAAGTTTAAGCCCAGCTCTGGCAACTTAGCAAGACCTTGTCTCAAAGAAAACACAAAAAAGAGGCTGGGGATGTAGCAAAGGCCCTGGGTTCAAGCCCCAGGAAGGAGACAGACAATGCTGATGAGACAACACTGCTTCTTCTGAGCTGAGGGCCTCCGAGTCTCTGATGTAAACTTAGTTGAACTTAAGCATAAGAGGAGAAGGTAATGTGCGGTATCTGCTGAGCACCAGGTCGGTTGGGGCGTCCCTGCTTGCATTCTTGGAGAAGGCAGGTGGGTTTGTTCCCCCCGCATTCCCAGAGAGCTGTGGTGACTTCTCAGATCAGGAAACAAACTCACTGTTGGAAACGGAGAGAGAGTGTCCATCCAGGGATGTCTAACACGGACAGAGACCCCGGGGGCCTCCCCAGTGACTAACTTATGTGGCCAGCTAGACGTGTCTTCAGAATCCTCATTCAATAAGGAATGACAAGAGAAAAGGGCCTCTTAAACTCAGTGTGATGGTATGACCTGTCATCCCAGCACTCAGGGAGGCTGAGGCAGGAGGTTCACAAGTTTGAGCCCGGACTTGGAAACTTAGAGACCTAATGAGACCCTGTCTCCAAAAAAAGTATATAAATAAATACATTAATTAATTAACTAAAAGGGTTGGAGACATAGCACAGTGTGAAGACCCTGAGTTCAATCCCCAGTACCACAAAAACAAACAAAACAATGGGTCCTCTTAGAGTGCAGCACCATCGCGATCATTATCTTTCCCATAATCTAAAATCATAGAATCAAAGTACAATATAGAATTTCAGGAGATATAATAATGGTAGCTCCCATTTACTGATAACTTGCAGTTTTCTAGGTAGTGAGTTATTTTCATTCTGTCTTTCTGTCTATCTGTCTCTCTCTTTCTCTCTCATTGCATATCATCCTGCAAAAGCAAGTCTTGCTCCACATTTGATGTCCCAGGCCATCAGGTGGCAGAGCCTGACCCACTGTGGCTACTGATACCCAGGAGGCACCTGACTTGCAGCCCCCAGGCTCAGCAGGTGGGGATCATGCCTTGCACCTGAACCCCAGGTTTGGCCAGGTACCTCAAGTTCTCCGTGTGGGTGAGGGTGCTTTGGGTTTCTTTCTATGTAACTGACATTAGTCACTGCTAGGTTTTGCAGGACAAAAACTGAGCTTACTGAGGATTAATTAGTCATCCCATTTCCCATCTTAGAAACGATGTTACTCTTTCCTGTATTCCCGCTCAGTCCCTGGCACATGGTAGGCGCTCAGTAAGTGCCTGACACATGTAACGAAACCAAGATTTTGTTTGGATAGAATCTGAGTCCTTGACATCCTTCAGTGACAGGACTGAAAAAAGTCAGCAAATATCCTTTGAAAGGCACAGCACTTTGCCCGTTTTTACCTTCACTATAATATAAAATTTATGCTTCCATCTTTTAAAATTTAATATGTCCCCACCACAGAAGAATTGGAAAATTCAGACATGTACAAGTAGAGGAGGGGGAAAAAAATCACCCATCTTAGAGCTGGGGATTTAGCTCTGTGACACAAGTACCTGCCTGGCAAGCATGAGATCGTGAGTACAATCCCCAATACCCCAGCCCCCCCAAAATTCATCCATCCATATTTCCATAACAAGAACTAAGCACTAACCATACTTATGGCAAGTTTTTCTCTATTTATGGTTTCACTTTTTTTGGTCATTTGTATTGAGCTGTGTTTATATTCACCTTTCCTTTTTTTAAACTCACTTTATCCTGACAGCATTCTCTAAGGCAGAAACTCTTTTGTAAAAACCTTTTAAATAGTGGCATAGCATGGAAAAACATAGGCTTCTTTTTTTTTTTAGACAGTTCTTCAACTAATGGTCTGGTTTGTCCACTCTCAGTTACACCAGGCCGAGGACCGGTGGCTTCTCTGTTTCCACTCCTTCTTCAAAAAGCTGCTGGGTGGTAGACATTATTGTCAAAGGCCTAAAGGAAACCAGAGAGCCCAGCTGTGAGGCAGTGGAGTAGACTGAAACAGCAAATTTCCACTAATCCAGGGGGCTACACTGAGCCACAGGGCCCTGCCTGGCTGCCTTCCCCCCTTCTCCCTGCATCTGTTACTTGGATAACCCCAACTCGCTGATGCCTAGCACCTGTCCCCTTCTTTGACATCACTGCTAAGCACGGTGTTTGTTCCAAAATGAAACCGTACCTTTCCTTCCGTCCCAGTCCCTATGACCCCCAACCTGCTGTCTCCCAAGTCCCAGCTCAGTTCTCCGGAGCCCCTGAGGCAGTGTCTGTCCCAAACCCCAGCTGGTCCCCACATCCAGACAAGTCTTCCTGGAAGTTCCCTGGATCACCCTCCTGTTTCTCTCACCAGCCCTGCCTCAGTTCGCTCCCAAGACTGCCAAGACCTGCTTAGGGTACTGATGAGGACCTCCCCAAAAGTGAAAAAGAAACTGAGCTTTCATGAAAGAATCCTGAATTTTGCAATGAGACGATCTAAAGGAAAAAGTTCGTTTTAATTCCAGCACACATAAGAACATGGTGTTTTGGGGATAATTTTTATTTCCAAGGACCATGCGAGCATGGAGACACCACACACGCGCACACCCAGAGCTCAGCTGCCTTCCCATCGGCTCACCTGCCCTGTGGGCAGCTTCCACGCGGTGTGCCCTCTGCCCTGGGCCAGCAGTGTCCCAGACATCTGCTGTGAGCATCTGCCCTGAAAGACCCTGTCCTCTTTGTTCCTGGGGGTACAGTCCAAATGGATCATCAAACCCTTCAACTCCTGTCACAGTCTGTTCCTCCTCCCTGGTCCCCCGACTCCGCCCCCTTTCTGGGCTCAATGCCTCTCCATCCTCCAAACATGCTCCCCGCTTTCAAGTTCCTTGCAGGGATAGTTGCTGTGGGCCTTGCACAAGCGGGGACATGCATGAGGAGCTGGGCATGAACCCCACAGCATTACGGGGGGCCAGCCTCTGCAGATGCCTCTGTATGCCTGGGATGCCTTCCCTCCTCCCCTACCTAACAAACACTCAGCCCAACAGCAGCACGAAGGGGTCTCACCCCTCAGCCCTTGCTCCCTGCCCACTTCAGTCCCCTTCCACCAGGCTGTCACTATCTGTGGGCTGCAGGCACCTGGAAGTCAGGGTGTCTCACTGCACACCTGCAGCTTCTGATGCAGCACACAGTGAATGCTCATGAAAATGTTTACTCCCACACATGCAATACCTGCTATGCGGTGGGTGGGCTCGGTTCCGTGCATGCTCATTTGCCACCTAAAGACTTTAATCTCCTCAAGGTTAAGGAGTGCTCCTGTGCTGCCCTTGTCACCCCGAGGTGTCTAAGGACATTGCTGAGCACAGCACCTGGCAATAGGACCCGGTCCGATTAATTGAGTGACAGGTATAAGTTCCCTGGAGTGACTCACTCTGTCCACGGCCACTCCAGTTTCAAGTACATGTTCATCAT
The DNA here is from genome assembly GCA_004365215.1 of Cuniculus paca. Taxonomy (NCBI): domain Eukaryota; kingdom Metazoa; phylum Chordata; class Mammalia; order Rodentia; family Cuniculidae; genus Cuniculus; species Cuniculus paca. The sequence goes on from RJWT010018691.1 coordinate 10,645, forward strand.
CAGATGGTTTCAGTTCATCCTTTTTTGGGAAACAAAATAAAAGTCTAAAAAGCCCTACTCAGTTTACTCAGTCAATAGCAGGGCTTGTGTTTGTGGTCAAAGCAAATTAAGGAATAATGGCAAATTTGGCAGGGAAGACAGTATTGCAGAAGACACAGGGATCTGGAATTTGTCAAGGGTGAATCTTGTGGGACTTCTGGAGTAGGAATTTTCTTGTAAGGTCAGTTCTAGAAGCATCCACGAATTCAGAGAGATTTGGGTGAAGCAAGGGTGCCAGGGTAGAGAAAAATAAACAGAGGTGCAGCCCTCTAACATGTGCAGGACAATGTGCCATAATATAAATTTGGAAGTAAGCCTGAGCTGTGTTTCAATCAAGTGCTTCTGAGCGTTGGTTTCCTCATCTGTAAAACCAAGAAAAGAATACCTACCCGACAGGGTTAATATAAGGATGAAATAAAATCTTAAGGTATTTTTAAAAGTGCTTACCACTGTGCCTGGCATGTAGTACGTGCTCAGTAAATTGCAATTACTAAATATGACCTGGCCACATCTTGATTTTTAAAAAAAAATTTGTTTTCTAATCAGTTTGGGAGATGGAACTTTCCAGACATTTCTGACACTTCAGGTGTCTCTGGGATCACTGGCTTCAAGGGTAGGGTGGGAAGGGAGGGGGAATGACATTTAGTGAATGTCTCCTGTGGGACCCTCGAGGCTGCATTGTTCTTCAATTCTCAATAGCACCTCGTGCGGTGAGTATTTTCCTGCTTTTACAGGACAAACTGAGGTTTCAGGACCCACTCATGTTCAAGTGGGAGGGGACAGAACGAGGGATCTGAGCTCATTCTGAGTGCGGTCTTTTCCGTCATCCAGGGCACCTGACCCTGTGGCCAGCCCAAGAATGGCACACCTGGCATTGCTAGCTGGGGGCTACCACAGCGCCCCCTTCTCCCGCTCGGTTTTCCTTCACTGTGGCCCCAGTCCCGGCGAACTAAGCATCTCCTCCAGAGGGGGCGAAAGGAATAAGGTGCACTAGGTGTGAGAATTGCAGACTCGGAGACCCTGGGGAGCCACTTTCCCCTCTGAGCTGTTTCCTCAGCCCTCAGAGGAGGGTGATGAGGGGCACCTGAGCACCCCGAGTTTTCCTGTGAGCCCCTGCTGGGCACTGGTACGCGCTGGGGCTGGACACCCAGACCCAGCAGCCAGGACACCCAGGCTTGCTGCTTCCTCTGCTGCTCCCTAGCTACACAACTTCTAGCAAGCTATTTACCCTCGGTGCCTCACCTGCCACAGAGAAATGTGTGCAGGGTTTCCCTCCGAGGGTCATTACGAGGAGAGAAGGCACTAACCCTGTGCAGAGGGCTTGCACATAGCCCGCCGTGCAGTGGGCACTATGCAATAGCTTTTGCTGATATTATCTTACACTTAAAGGAAGAAGACAATAACTCATTCCCTCAGGGCCCTCGTGGTATACTTTTCAGTCCATTCCAAGCACAGAATGTATCTCAGGTCTTCTCTTTCCTTAGAAATTCTTGCATGACATACACTCAGATTCAACATTCGACGTCCTCCCCGTCGCTGAGTATAAAAGTGTTTTAAACACTTGTCACTTGAGATGGATGCTCCAGCTTGATCTCTGCTGTTCACTTTGTGGCTCTGGTGCACAGTCGCGTAGCCACATGTGTGCTCCTGCAAGATGGATGTGGATGGCTGCTGGGGTCCTCTGGGCTCTGTTGTCTTGCTGTTCTGAAAATAAGCACCGCTACAATTCTGCAGCCTTTTGGACCCAGATGGAAGTGGCTGCCAGCCCCGTAGCCATGCATGCACCCCACCAGCCTGGCTTAGAGATGCCAGCACTGAGGCTCAGCCTGAACCCCGCGAGCGTTTTGCCTGCAGGCAGAGGAGGAAGCATAGGCAGGAAGTTCTATCTCGACACCACTCATCGGTGCTGCAGGGTGGACCATCTGCTCCCCGATGGACAAACAGAAGACCCAAGGGAGGAAAGAGGTGGGGAAGCATCCATGACATGCTCTACAGGGGAAAAGTGCCTATGGGACTTATTTATTGTTGGAATGCTAGTGAACGAGGAAGATGTGCAGGAAGTCCCAGTCCCTGGCATCCCTCCATCCTCCCCTGTCCCCTATGTATCACTCAAAGACAAACCAAGATCCCACCTGTGACTCCATTTAAACCACTCGAGAAGGCTGGGATTTGATGCCTTTCTCCCATAACAAAGATTTAAACTTGCAGAGCACTCTAACATTGTATCTGCAGGAAGAAAAATGACGGAAACGAAGAACACATACTCTTTCAAGCAGCGAGCCAAAAGCAAACTTCGAAGTTGCACACGATCTAGAATCAGAACCATATTTTTGAGTCATATGCATGAAACAAAAGACCAAAAGGAAATATCAAACTGCAAATCACATTGATGAGTAGTTTTTTTTTTCCTCTTGCTTGTTTTCCCAATTTTCATAATGGCCGCAAAAAAAAAATCGTAAGAAAATTTCCCTCAAAGGAATTTTTAAACAAACCTGAGATTCTTTTAATTATTTTCAAATCCCTTTCACATCTGTTATCTCATTTGATTCTTACAGCAACCCTTTAGGGGGAATTGATGTTATGTAATTCCATTTTGTAATGTACAAAACTAAGACAATATGTTTAGGACCCACCTGGTCAGTCAGTTGGCTAGAGGTCCACCTATGGGTGGCTCATAGGTCACCAGAGTCCTTGCCAAATCTCTGACTTCCAGTGTGTCATCTCAGATTCCCAGGCTCTAGGATCTGTTCTCTTTAGTAAGAAGAGCTGCCCCTTGGATGTGGCCTTGTTGTACCAGGGAGTGTGTATGGCCATTGATGATAGACGACATGCAATGTTCCCAAAGATATAGTCCCTTCCTGGGGTACTCTGCCTCCTCCTCTCTTGCAAGGCACCAAGTCCATGTGGGTAGAATTTCTTGGACATGTTAAGAGCAAGAGGGGGAGAGAAAGGACAGTCTGTGTTTGAGAATCAAGTCTAACAACATTTCTTGTCTAGTTTTTGGAGAAGGTTGATTGCCAAAATGGGTCTGTCCTTGTGCCCCTTGACAGCGACATCTTCCTTCTGACACCTTCTCTCTCCTCAGCCCTCAGAAGTCACCAGAGGCTTGCAAGAGGGTCTCCAACCATTCAGGCCCTGAGAGAGTGAGGGGAGCCCGGAGAGCCTCACGTCAGAAAAGGTGGGAGATTTAGAAAGAAGGTGTGATTTTCTGGAGAAAACCAAAGCCAAAACCAGACCAGAACTCAGACCCACTGTTACCAGTGTGGGGCGCTTTGGGGGGCCACTCACCCAGCACAGTGTGGGAAGGATAGGACTGCTCTGTCTTCCCTCCAGGGCCTCATGCCTGCTCCTTGGTGACTGTCATTCCTCTATATTTCTTGATTTTACCTACAACTATTTACCACTGACCCAAGGGGGACAGAGTCAGCCTTGGAGGAGATTCAGGGGTTCCCCAGATCTTCAGTTAATAATACCACTGCTGTGCACTTACTGAAAGCCCCATCCTAATGAGTCACACGCATCAGGTCCCACAGTCAGTGCCGTGTTTTAGTGGAGGGCACTAAAGCCTGCCGGTGTCGTGACCTACCAAAGGGGACACAGCTGCTCAGCACTGGACCAGAATCAGGGCACCTTCCACACTGCAGTGCCCACTGCGGATGCTTCCCTGGCACCCAAGGGTGCCTGCTTCGGGGACTCTTAAGTTAGTGAGACCGACTCTGTAGAAAATGTGGACTTTGAAAAGCAGAAGGAAGAAAGTCCACCCCGCCGCCTTTGGGAGGTGAACCAGCGGGTTGGGCCAGGCAGACAGGGCTACTGGTGTCCGAATACCTCCCTGGCGGATTTTAACTTGTGTTTAACTTGTATTTCCAGAGTCCTGTGAGCAAATACAATCTAGGACCTGGGAGAACAGAATAATGGGGGAGAGGAATGTGGGAAGGGACTGTGCACTGAACTAAGAAACTGCTAAAACCTTTAAATATCTTGTGAAATTTCTTTTCTTTTTTTCTTTTTTTTTTTTTTAGCCTTTGGCTCCCTACAATGTTTTTGTGTTTGGATTCGGTTGCCACGAGTGGACTGTTTTTAGCTGTCTAGTTCCTTCCCCTCCCCTTTTCATTTTTTTCCCCCTTCCTTCTTCTGCACATGCCCCAGCACGAAGCCTCCAGTCCTTATCTCACTCAACAGCACATCCCGAGGCTGAGCTGGACGTAGACTCCCCGAGCGAAAAACCTCAGCCCTGGTCCCCTTTCTGCCTGCCCTGCCCTCGCCGAGCTTTAATTCCCGCAGTGACCGGAGCCCGGGCTTCCTCCTGAGGCGCGGAGGCACTCTCGCCTCCCTGCAGAAAGGCGGCCGCAGTGCAGGCTGCTTTTCTTGCCCTCTGCGCGGCAGGGGCGCAGAGCTGGGGGCTCTTCTCTCCTTGGTCTCTCCAGTTCGGCGTGCATTTGCCAGCTCTCCTGGGCGCTTGGGGAGGGCAGTCTGGGGTAGGCGTTGTTTTCCTTGGGCGTTTCTTTCAGGGGAGGTGGGCCGGCTTCGCCTTCAAGAATCCCAGGGCTTCCAAGGCTTTCTCAGCAGGCGAGGAAGCACAGGACGTGCTAAGCTGAGACGTCTGTGCGTGGCCGACAGCTCTGCTCTCCGGTGCCACTTGTTGAATCAAAACTGAGAGTTATTAGAACGCAACAAGCGCAGTACGGAAAGTGCGATGGTAGGATCGTGGTCAAAGTGAGCGGACCACGTGTTGCGGGCTTCTGGTCTCCAGCGGCCTCTTCTCCACTTGGGTTTGCGGAGCCGGTGTGGCTGTTTACTCAGCGCGCACTACTGAATTTCCCCAGAAAGGCAGGATGAGAACTCCACCGAGCTGGCTTGAGTGGTTTCGTGGAATCACACTTTAACCCCTAAAACTAGTTAAAGATTTCTGCAGGCAGCTCGCAAGGGTGGCGAAAAGCTCCCCCCACCCGATCTTGTGGGCTCGCTCTTATCGCGGTGCAGTTTTTCCAAATGACTTTCTCTGAAATGCAAAACTCTCTCTCCCCTGAGCTCGCTCTGCATTCTGGGGTTGTGCGACACGCCCGGGGTTCACCTGCCTGCCCGTCGGCCCCAGGGCGGGGTGTGGAGGTGTGGAGCCGGGCGTGGGCGTGGGAGATGGAGGTGGGGCCGGGGCAGCCGTTACCAGGGCGACAGGCAAAGCAAAACACACGCCCCGCGCTTCCAGCAAGACACCGCCGCTGGAAATCAAAGATAGATCAGGGCAGGATCTCCGGGGATCCCTGGATGGAACCACCCCAGGGTTTCCCGGCCGCCCCGGGCGGGGAGACGTCGAGAGCCTCCTCGGTCTTCCTAGCCCCCGAAGCCGTAGGGGAAGAGGGGGGCGTTCTGGGCGAGGCTGCGATCTCGGGGCCAGGCACCCGGGTGCGGAGAACTTGATTTTACCAGCATCTCTGAGGATGGACGTCTGCCTAGGGGGACACTGACTCCCCTGGGCGTGGGTTGGGGGTGGGGAGGAAGAGAGAGCGAGAATAAAGGAATTAGCAGGACGCTCCATTACCTTTACAGCCGCTCTTCAGATGCTGCGGGGCGCGGATGCCGGGCGAGACACCGGTCCGAGACACCGCTAGTTCTCACCCCCAACTAACAAACCACGACCTTTGATCACCTCCCTCTAGGTGGCAGGTGGAGGCAGGTGTCTCCGCCCTTGGCCGCGCCCTACAGCACGTAGGCAGATCTCCCTCTCAGGCAGGTGCGAAAGTCCCCGGGCCACACTCGCGTCCCCATCCAAACTTCCGTGCGCTATTTATTGGGAAGGACCTGATGCTGCTGCTCTCAGAGTCCGGTTGGAGCCAAGGAATCGGAACCCGAAAATGGTTTTTTAAGGTTGAAACCCAGTTCTCCTGAGCCCTCAGCCGGACACTCAGGACCCGCCTTTTCCGACCCCCGAGTTCGAGGGCACAGGGAATTTCAGCCGAGGGGGCTCCATTCTGGGTGGGATCCACGCGCAACCATCCAGTCCGGGTCGTCGGGTCCCAGCCCGATCCTCTCGGGGCGCAGAAAAGTGAGCATGGGTTTTCCCTAAACATTGCCCGAGAAGCGAGCGACCGCCGGCCCCGGCCCCGCCCGCGGAGACCAAAGCACCCTTCGCACACCTCGGCCCCTTCCTAGCCCCTCCGGGTTGCCTCTGATTTGTCTAAGTGTCTCCTTTCCACGCTCTTGTCGCTTTCTGTGAAAAACCCGCCTTATGAATTTCAAACGCTCTGTGGTTGTTTTGAAAAACAAAAACAAACGATCACACGCGGCCCCGACACGCTCCCACGGCCGCGGGTCCCCAGATGTCCTGGAGGCGTCCGGCGTGTGTGCCCCGGAACGATGCCCCCCCGCGTCCGCGTTTTCGGGCCAGCTTCACAGTAGCGGGGAACTTAGTGGATTCTCGGCAGGACGACTTTGGGCACCTCGTTACAGCCCCTACCTCGCACCGTGCTCGAGAAAGGTGGCCGGCGAGTGCGGGGTGGAGGTGGGGAGGACACTGTCCTGAAGCCCCAGAAAACGACCACACACTTTGGAGAAAGGTCGTGCCCGTTTCCCAGCCTCACCTAGTCCGGGTCGCAGCCGGGATCCGCCTCCCGCCGCCCCTGCCCCCAACCTAGCGGAGGGAGAAATGCCAGCGCGGTGGAGTCATGCCGCTGGCTTGGGCACCATTGGCTCATGCCTGGGACACGCAGCGGCGAGTACGCACATCTGGCGGCGCGCCCGGGCGGCTCCCGGCCTGATATGGAGCGAGAGGGCGGGCGGGTGTGAGCGTCCGCGGGGTGCCCGGCCGCCGGCTCCGCCCCAGCTTGCATCACCGCCCTCCCCCCGCCCTCGCGCGCCCCGCCTTCGCCCCTCCTCCATCCCCCCTCCTGAGCTCGGCCGGGCGGGTTCTCCTGGAAGCTATTAATAGCATTACGTCAGCCCGGGGCTGGTAAAGCGGAGTAAAGGGGCGCGCTGCCAGAGCCGGAGCTATAAAAACGGTGATGCAACGCACTGCGAGCCACAGTCGCACTCGGCGAGGCGCGCACTGCACGGCGCTCTCCCCGCGCCGCCGCCGGACGGACGCAAGGACGGACGCACGGACCGACAGCCAGCCCCGGCCGGCCTGCCCTGCCCGCCCTCCGGATCCTGGCCACCCCGCGAGGAGACTCGAGGTGAGCGCCGTCGGCCGAGAGAACGAGCGCGCCCAGGCGCCTCGCGTGCGTCCCTTCGCGCGCCCCCAGTGACCTGTCTGCCCCCCGGCCCCCGCGCCCACCCCAGCCCGCGCGCCCAGCCTCCGGCGGCGGCACCGCGCTAGCTGAGCTGCTCCCGGCCACGCCTGCTCCGGAGCGCTCCGGAAAGTTTCTGGCAAAGTGAAAGAACGAAACTTTCTCTTTTGACTTGGGACGCAAAAGATCGCGGGGGACCGAGGATTCGGGCGCCCGGCTCCGCCGCTGAGCTCCGCGCGCTCGCAGCCGTGGCGGGGACTGGGCGCGAGGTGGGAGGCGGGCGTGTCCGAGGCTGTCCGGCTCGCCGTCCCCCTCCATCCCGCACTTGGTGTCCGGGACCCGCCACTCCCGACGAGAGGCGCGGTGGCCGGGGCTGCTGGCTGCGCTGCCCCGGCGCCAAGAGCAATGAATGGGGAGGGGACGGCGAGATGGGGTCGCGGGCGCAGCCGCTGGGGGTCGCCCTGCGCGCCCGGAGCGCTCGTGAGGGAGCCGCGAGCGCGGGTTAGTCGGGACAGATTTGGCGGAGGCAAGCGCTGGTGTCGGGGACGGGAGGCGGAGAGGGCTCCCTGCTGGCGTCGGGCTCCGCGGCTCGGGACTTCTTGTTCCCGTCTGCCGCGCGCTCTGCTCTGCTACCTGTGGCGCTCACGCTGGCCTTTCTTTTGGCGAGTCTGCAGATTTGACTGCTTTGCGCCGGGAGGCGGCGAGGGTGTGGAGACGCTTGCAGGGACGTTTGGAAAAGAACAGATTCGGGACTCAGAGCTTATACAGTGCTGATGAGCGTCAGTATCCCTAGCTGGGAAATACGGACAGGTAGACGCCACCGACCAGGAAAAG
>RJWT010018692.1:0-18741 GCA_004365215.1 Cuniculus paca
TGCCTGCGCCTTAAGCCGCATCTGAACCTTTCCCTTTTTGTTCTTCTCTGCGGGCTTTCTGGGCAGAGAGTGTGTGTGTGTGTGTGTGTGTGTGTGTGTGTGTGTGTGTGTGGCGTGGTTTCCTAGTGCTCAGACCCTTGGAGGTGAGGGTGTTTGTTATAGGGTTTACTGCTTGAAGGGAACGCGAATAATGGGAAGTCCCAGGCACTGCTATTTTAGTAATTTTGGATAAACTGACCTCTCCAGTTGCACAATTGCTGATTAAAGTAGGGCACTCAGCTGCTTCAGAGGCAGGTGTAAGAGGGCGTAGCTCACCTGTCTATAAAACTACAGTGATGCTGGAGAAGTAAGTGGGATAAAATTGATGCTTTTGTAAGCTTTTCAACGATGATGTCAGCCTGTGAGTTCTCTGTCCTACCCAAGTGAGGTTTATGAGGATGAAGAAACTAACCTACAGCCGTGACTGCAGTTAGTCACATACGACTGTGGGCACAGAGGTCTGACACAGTCTTGTCTGGTCAGTTTATACCTGCTGGACTTTGTACTCTCTGGCAGTTGCTGGTGTTAAATAGTCCAAAAAGACCATGTTGTTGCCAAAACAGTAAAACTTTGTTTACAGTAAGTTTGAATTTGCATTCAGAGGCAAAGTTTTTCCCAAAGGTGAGGAAAGATGTCCCTGTCTGTCCTTATCGTTATCCTGGGTGGGAATGTTTCTGCCTTGGGACTGTACAGCTGAGGAGCTGGGTGGGGCTGTGGGTAGAAGGTAGCGTGGGCCCAGGTGTGCTCTGCCTGGTACCCTATGTCTGTCTGTCCCCCTTGCTGTTCCGCTTGGCGGGCAGGAAAGGGTGGGGTGGCACCTTCCAGCCTCCCAGCTGACCCTCTCTCTGCCTGCCCTAGGACACCACCCTGCTGGTTGGCCAAGACCCTCCTCTGGTCCCACCTGGGGTATACAGTGTCTACACTAAAGGACTCGAGAACAGTGAGGTGCGCAGAGAGTAGCTGGAGCTGTCCTGGCTGGCCTGTGTGTGCAGATGCCCCATTGACCTGGTGTTTCACACCCACCCAGCGCTCTGCTGTTCCCTGTCCCTAAGAAAGGCCCCCAGAGCTTGCTGCCCTGCCACAGTGCCCCAACCTGGCACAGCTGCCTGAACAGGGCTCTGAGCAGCTCCTGGTTTCAGTTGGCCTCAGCTCCTGTTTATCTCGACTTTAAAGTACTGCACACGGCCGCTCCCTGTGTGGACACTTAACGAGTTGCCTGTTAGGACCACGAAAGTGGAGGGACTTGAACTTAGGAAACCACGGGGGAAGTTTTGTTAAGGAGTTTGCTAGACGCAGTGGAGGTAATTAGCTGGGCTTTATAGGACAGCACCAGCCATGCCAGGCCACCAAGGTGCTCGTCCTGCCTGTCGGCCTCTGCACGGAGGCAGAGCCCTGACACTGCTGGTGGTGTCCAGCTGTCTGGCACTGAGCCTTGCAGGTGGAACATCCTGAAGGGCATGCTGTAATTACCACCTGTGATGTGGCATTATTGCGCCACTCAAGGACACGCCATTGTCGGCTCCCACTGGGGTGTCGCAAGAACAAGATTTGTGAGTTTTTCTCCAGTTGAGCCTTCACTGTGACTGGCGGCTGCTCCTCCCAGCTTTCTGTTCTCTAAAATGAAGGGGAAACCTCGGACGACCATGACCTAGGGAGGAGGCAGTTTTTGGGATTGGGAAGAAGGGAACCAGAAAACAGCCAGAGGCCCTCCGTCATGCCCGTGCAGTGCCAGCACCTCCTGTTCGTAACAGACATTGTAAAACACTGGCGACCTTGTTTTAGTGCAGGCAGACTCGGGCCGGCTGGACAGAGGCTGTCAAAGTCTCACTTGGGTCAGGCTTGGCCAATAATGTGGTCAACAGTCGTTTTCCACAGACTTCTGAAAGAAGTTCCATATAAGGAAAACACTCCTGTGTGTGAGCGCCCAAGTGCGTGTAAGTGTGTGTGTAACCTTAGCCTACAGAACCGATCCTTCTTGAAGTTTTGCTTTTAAAAGGTTATATCCAAGCAGTACTTATTTTAAACTTTAAAGATTAAATGAGAAATTAAAATCAGCAATTGTTTAAATCTATATATGTATATATTACATTTATTCTTTATCATTTAATGTTGAGATTTATTGTAGCTTTTAAGGTGAGGAAGGGTTAAACAATCATATAAAGTCACATTTTGGTTTATCTTTTATGAGTTTTATGGCAGAAACAAGGACTGCATTTCCGAATAAGCTTGTTCATACCACCCTTGAATAAAGTGTGCGGTCTGTATCTAGGCAGCACACCTGCTGGTCCTGACTCGTCCTCAGGGCACAGAGCAAGGCAGAGCAGAACCAGGCAAGCAATTCATTCATCCAGCTATCTTAGGACACTCTGGAGGGTAGTTTGGAAAGAGAATTCAGATCTGAGAAGAAATCGAGAGCACTTACCAGGTGTATGGTGTGGTGTGGGATGCAGGTCTCTGCGCTGTGCTGGCGCTGGGAGCAGGATGTGTTCTCACGCTGGGCTGGCTTGGTGAAACTGGAGCCGGCTGCTCCAGTGGGAGGGGTTTAAGTGTAGGAGTTGAGCCCTCGGGGCGTAGAGATGCACCTGATATTCCTCTGCCCGCAGCTACGCTTCATGTGTTTGCACCCACTGAGCGCAGCACAGCCTCCCTGAGCAGGGACCCAGAGAGCCGGCCACAGAGCCTCCTGACTCCGTCAGTGCTGTCTAGAGGTGGGGGCCCAGGCAGGATCAGTGTTGCCTGTGGCTGGGATGCAGGTGCCGTGTGTAGTCGTCCTCTGGGAGAGTTCTGGTGGCAGGGTAGTTAGGACATGTGTGGACACCCTTCAGAGCCATAGCGTTTACTAGTGCAGGGTTTATTCTGAAATGTGCACTGGGAGGTGCAGTGCTTGTGTGCCCTTCCAGGAGGGCCGGCATGGCCTCTTACACCTGTGTGCCTCTCACCCCTCACCCCACTGTTCCCACTAGTCCCCTAAGAGAGCCAGAGAGTTGAGTGGTGGGGGAAAGCTAGCCTTGCTGCCCATCACAGGGACCTGCTGGAGCATGCCCAGGGCCAGCACCCAGCAGGCTGCAGGCAGTGGTGCTCCCAGTGGGAGTTGACTCTGCACACCTGCACATCCCCTCTTTAAAAACAATCCAGGTCCTTAATTTTGGGGGCAGTTTATTCTCTTTCCAAACTACTTGCCTGTTAATCTGAGCTCCCTCCCAGCTGCAGTGAGAGTTGGAGTGCAGGGTCACTGTGGGACAGGAAAGGAGGATGTGGTGATGGTGTCAGGCCTCTGGTCATGCCTGAAGCCACTGGCAGGGGCTGTCCACCTCAGAGGCTGATGGACAGGCTTTCACATGAGCACACTGGGTTTCCCTACTTACGTAAGAGTTAAAAAATTCACTTGGCTTCGTCTTTATATTTAATGATTTAAAATTTTCTTCAGTAACTTTTGTCCCAGTCAATTACATAAGTCAGAGTCAAATATAGTGCCATCGTCTCGTCACAGCAGTGCCATCCCCTCCCATTTGGTTTGCTGGGAGATCAGCTGCTGCAAACTCAGTGGCTTCAGCTATCCACCCTGTATCTGCCTCGATTCTGGGATCAGGACCCCAGGCAGCACTTCTGTCTGTGGATGCTGGCCGAGGCTAGCAGTGGGGTCGCCGTGCCATTGCTCTGGAGTGGCCCAGGCTGCTTCTTTGGTTGTTTCCTTCCCTGAGAGGTCATAACCTCACTATGCTCAGGACCATAAGAATGAGGCCAGGCTGAGAGTCCAGTGCCACTTCTGTTGCCCTCACCAGGATGGAGGGTGCCCTTGCCCAGCCCCTCTGACCATAGCACTCCTCCGACCCTCCGATGCCGCATCAGACTGACCCGTTGCCTGTCCTGCCCCAGAGGCTGGTGTCTGTGCCCTATGCCTCATGCAGTGAGGCTCAGTGCTGTCTTCATGCCCTGCCACCCTGCCTAGGAGCCTCCACCTCTTCCCCAGCCGGATGCTGCTGCTTGAACCCACACTGCCGCTCTCCGCCCATCACACAGCTTGCATTTCTTCCTTCAATGCCTGTCTTGCGAGTCTTCCACCTGCCATGCAGTGCTGGTGTTAGGGAGCTGATCCCCGTACCCTAGGGTGGTATTTACTGTTGGTTTAAGGTTCTCCCTTCCAAGGTGGGGGCCCTGCTCAGTGAGGGCTTGAGCCAGAGGGTCAGATACAGAGTCCCTCAGCCTGTCTGGCTTCCAGCCAAGGCTCTGGGTCTGGTGTTTTCTGCACCTTCTTGTCACCTGTTCTAGGGTGGCCTGTGACCGACCCAGTTTCTTGTCTGCAGTGGTCGTCTTCCCCTGCAGGTTCTCCTTCCTGCCTCTTCCTTATGCAGTCCTTTCTTGATAACTTCCTCTTATTTCTCTGAGGATTTCAGTGACAGTGTGTTGGGGGCCAGGTGGGTGTTGGGCCTGCACTATCCTGTCCCATGGGCTTTTCTGTTTTTTGGGTGCCACATCCAGGGGCTTTCTCCTGGGGGGCGACACTTCCTCATTGACATTGAAGGAACTGGGATTCTTGGTGCCATGGGCTGTGGCATTTCTGGGACTCTGTCGATCTGGCAGAGTTGGAGCTTCGTATGGGTCTGTGTGTTTCCTGGCTCCTGCGCCTTTCCCGTGGTTGCCTTCCCCGTGGCTGCCTTCCCCATCCTCTGTGACCCTGATCTTGGGGCTCAGAAAAGAAAAATGTCTTTTTTGTTGTTTTGGCAGCGTTCGGCAGCCATGTCTGTTCAGGCCACTGTAGTGCCCAGGAGTTGTGATGGCACTTCCCATTGAGGGTCCAGTCTCCCAAGAAGTGTGGTAGCAGCTGGTGACCCCTCTAAGGAAGGGTCTGATGAGCCACTTCACACAAAGGCTCTTTCACAAACCATCTTTGAAGAGGGGTCAGTCACCTTTCTGGCCTCATGGTAGAACACGGTGGTTACACTTTGACTCTGTGCTTTTCCTGGGGCTGTGTCTGGAGCAACGTAGGCAGGAAGGGAAGGTGCTGGGAGCAGTTGGGGCACCTTACTTTGGGTGTGGCCTGGCAGGGACACCCCGCCTCTTGTGGTGCTGGCCCAGAAATCTGCCCAGGGCCTCAGGTGGCCCACAATGTAGGCTGTTCTAGACAGTGACCCGGGATACCACGAGGCAGTGGTGGGTGGCTGTGGCTATGACTTCCCTTACCCTTGTGTGGCCAAGCAGAGCCATGAGGTCTGTGAGCACCTTGTACTTTGTTAGGAGTTAGGGATGACTGGGGTGAGAGTTCTGTGCCAGCCTTGCCCTACCATGCTGCCCTGCCCTTCCTGTCGGAAGTGTCTCTCGGGTTTCTTGGCCATGATTCTTCACCCATGGGACTTGCCACAGTGAGACTGTCTCATGCACCCAGAGTTTTGGTCTTGAGCTAGCTTTAGGCCATGGCCCTCTAACCCCTGCAACCCCTCCTTCTTTCTGGCATATCTCAGGGTCTTCCCTGTGCCACGTTTCTTTCCTCCTTGGTTTCCTCCCTTCCTGCCCAGTGTTGGGGGTGGGGGTGGGGCTGCTCCTGTGGATGGAGGGAGGCTCTGTCTCCATGGTCTCCAGACTTCCTAGACTTGGCTTCCTGCCCTTGGGTTGCGCAGAGCTGCACACCGGGCCCTCTCCTCCATTCCTTGGAGCAGCCTCGCCCGAGGATGGTTGCACCTCCCTCCCTCACCTGTCGTGGTGGCCTAGAGCCCATTGGGAGTTGGCGGGTAGCTCCTGGGCCCTCACTGGCCACAAGGTGAGAGGCCACCTGTCCAGGGACACATGCAGTTTCTCATTTGATACAAAATCTGAGTGTCAGTGGGCTGTCCCTTGTTTCATCAGATAGTTAACAGAAGTGAACCTGAGAGGGACTAGCGTGTGAGATCGAGGATGTGTTATTGCTGGGCATTTATTTTCCTGATGGTGACAGAGGACAGCTGAAGGCTGAGATATGCAATGCCTTTGCTTGTTATAATTGATTATTTAAGTAATGCTATGGTTTGAGTTTTTACGCAGTTAGAGCCAAGTTCTGGGGGGGGGCGGAGCTGGAGACGGGGAAACAGCCCCTCTTACTGTCACCCGAGCTGCCTGTCTGGGAAGGTGTGCACCAACTCGGGAGCATGGCCCATGGGCACCAGTGTCCTGCTGCCATCTGCCCGGGCCTCTTCCTGACAGCCATTGGAAAATGAATCTTGAGGCTGCTCTGAGCCCCAGGGTAAGAGGGGAAGCTGTTTCCCCATTTGTGTAACCAGCCCCAGTTCTCTGCCCCCTTCCTGGTGCAGTTGGCACCACCCCTGTGTGTCCAAAGGGTAACCTGAAACCCAGGCAGCTCGAGTTTGTGAACTCAGCCAAGCTGGAGGCTTTGCACAGCACTGTCGCCTGCTCTGCTCCTGCCTGGCAGCGCTGCGGTGTATCAGAGCCCTTGCCTGTCCTCCCTTGGACCTGCAGGCTCTCCAGGAGCAGTGCCGATCACACAGGGATCTCCAGGCTGCTCACAGCTGCTGATAGGAGTCATTGGGCAAAGGGAGCCGGCCAGTGAAGGAGGCAGCATTCAGGCTTCTCATTTCCTCCATGCTAGAGATACAGTAGCTCCAGTGAGAGACAAAATAAGTATCTCTGTGAGCAGACAAATTCCTGGGGAAGTTCTTCCCTGGACCCACCCTCTCCCTTCCCAGCCCACTGCCCGTCATGGCTCCTCCACAGCTGTCTCCTCTGCCTGCTGCCACAATGGTATTGGCCCCCACCCCTACCTTTTTTCAACACCAGGGATTGAGCCCAGGGCCTTCACACTGAGCTACATTCCAGCCCCTTTTTCAGTTTTTGAGAAAGGATCTTGCTAACTCACTAAATTGCCCCAGCTAGGCTCAAACTTATGCTCTTCCTGCCTCAGCCTCCCAGAGTGCTGGGATTACAGATGTGTGCCAGTATACCTGGCTGCCATACACATATTCAGTCTTTTCTTTTTTTTTAGTCTTATTTTTGAACATTCACTTGGCCCATGTCTTTACTCCTCCTGAGCAGTGGTTTCCACTCCTTTCATTGCTGATTTTTTTGTTGTGCCTTTTTGGGTACTGTTAGCTCAAGTTCGTGCTCTGTTCTGAAAATGAGAATTAGATACGAGTCGCTTTTCATCAAACCTGTGTCATGTGCTAGGCCTTGCTGTCAGCGCAGGATCGATTGTGAATCCTCGCGGTTTCCCAGGGTGCAACCTTAATCAGGTGAGAAGGACACAGTGGGCCCAGAGCCTGCCTCTGGTCACCTTCTCTCTGCACCGTGGTGCAGTACATCCTTTCACAGACATGACTGTGTACCCTGCCAGGAGCTTTGCACCCTGGTGGCTGAGCCGGAGCTGTGTGTGCCTGAGGCGGAAGTGAAGAGTCTACTGTCAGGGTGCTTGTGGAGGGGATCCTTCCGGACGGACCCCTGCAGCACTTCTACCTCTCCAGCTGGAGATGTGCACAGACCGGGCCCTCAGCCACAGCTTCAGCACCCAGTCTTGCCTTAGCTTGTGTGGTGCTGGTGGCAGCTCTGGGCTGATACACGTTCCTAAATCATTGCTTAAACTATGAAAAGCAAAAGTTAATAGGATAAATGGACAAACTGGGTATTCTCCTGAGGGTTCAGAGTACCTGTCTCTGTTATCAATAAACCAGTGAGAAGACAAAGCAGTGGACACACACACACACTTTTATATTTGATGTATGTATATAGTACCTGACTGGGAGAAGTGGCGGCTGATCCCATGGATTTGTGTGGAACCCTGTACTTGGCAGCTAGAGGATGCGCTTCCTTAGGCACGTGGGAAATTTACAGATGTTGCACAATAGGCCTTGAGGAGTGTTGCGGAATCGTAGCATGCAGACCGAGTCTCTGAATGGCAAAGCAACAGCTTTGGGCGGCTGAGGCATGGATTTTCAGTTGGAAGTGGCAGACTGTTGGTTTGGAAATTATGTATTTGCTTTTTTCCTTAATGGCAGTCTTTAGGCTATGTTGTGAACATTTAAAGTTAGAAGTTAGTTTTTTAGCCTACACCGAGATCATATGCTGTATACTCTTTCTCACCATCTGATGTATTTGTCAAGTTTTTAGTTCATTTTACTGAATGGTTATTATTACTGTTACTGATCTTTTGCAGTAGTGTGGATTGAACCCAGTACTGAGCTGTGTCTCTACCCCACATCCCCTTTCTGAGGCAGAATCTTTCTTACTAAGATGCTCAGGCTGTTCTTGAGCTGACAAGCCTCTTGCCTCAGCCTCCAGAATAACTGGGATTATAGGCATGTGCATTGAGCCTGACAGGCATTAATATTTTTAAAGATACTGTTAAATCTTTCCTCCATGACTACAGAATTTGTTTTTCATAGTGGTCCTTTTTGCATCTCAGAACTCCACTTTGGCATATTTTTATTACTGTCCTTTGGCTTTTTGGAAGTTTCTTTATTGAAAGCGTTGGTGACAAACATCTCGGTTACGGTATGGAAATACCCTTTTAGCCCATGTGCGTGGATGGTGGGCCTGTGGCCATGCATTCCAAGCACAGTGTGACACTGCTATCATGGGACCACCTCCTGTGCCAGGGCCTGCTGGGAGCGGCCACCTCCCAGTGTGAGCACAGTGCCCCCTGTGGGAGCTGCCTCTTCTCTGGGGCTCTGCTTGGGGTTATTCTTGTTTCTGGAGTTTTGCAGTTTTAACATGTGTTTAGAGTTCTGTTTTTCTTGTTTATGTAGCTGTTTTCTGTATCCAACTTACATATTTCAGTAGTCCTGGAAAATTCTCGTTCTGCATTCCTGGCCCCTTCTTTGACTTCCACGTTCTACAGACTCTTCAGTATGTCTTCATCTCTACCAGATTGTCTTATCTGCTTTTCCTATGTCAAAGCCAGACATTGTGTTTTTAATTTCAGTACCTTTGTGTGTGTGTTAGTGCATTAGACTTCTATATACGATGCAATGTGTGCATAATGGGTCTTTCTTCCTTCCCTTCCCTCTCCCTCTTTCTCTCTTCTCTCTTTCTCTTCCTCTCTTTCTCTGTCTTTCTCTCTCTTTCTCTCTCTCTCTCTCTCTTTCTCTCCCTCCCTCCCTCCCTTCCTTCCTTTCCTCCCTCCCTCCCTCCTTCCTTCCCGTACTGGGGATACAACTCATGACTTCGTGCTTGCCAGGCAGGTGCTTCTGCTGCTAAGCTAGATCCCTGGTCCATAATGGGTTTTTAAACATGTCTAAAATTGCCTGGCCATTTTTGGTATCTTATGGGTAGCTGATTTTTAATTTCATGTTTTATTAAGCATCTCATACAGAGTTTTGCAAACTATTATTTGAAATTGCTGGCACTGAAGCCCCGTGTTGGTTTAGATCAGGTGTGCATGGGTTTGTTTTCTGCTCTCCCTTCCCCAGGCCCCATGAAGATGACCATGCAGGGGGCCCTCCTGTCTTGCTTAGCAGGACTCCATGACTGCGTGCCCCGAGAACCGAATGCCGATCTCCTGCAGTTTTGGATGAGGGTGCTCCTGGTCAAAGTGCTGGCAGGTTAAATGCCTTGAGGCTGCTTTTTCTCTGTATCCTCATGTGCTGGAGGGAAGCTAGTTCTCTGGAGTTTCTGGACTCTAATGGTGTTTGCATGAAGGCCCCTCCCACCATTGCCTTCAGGGTTAGGATTTCTGCATGTTAGCTTTGGGGGGACACAGTGACACAGACCATAGCACTGCCCTGTGGCTTTTCTCATGCCTTGCTGCTGAGCCCCTGTCCAAACTGGTCCTCTGCCTGCTCACACTCCACGCCCCAGTGGGCTGTTTGCCTCAGAATTCCTTCCTTATGTGATGTGGGCCACAGCGACCCTGGCCTCTTCTTGCCTGCTCCACATGACGGCTTCAGAACCAAGTGTCAGGAAGGACGGGTAAGGGGCTCTTAAGAAACCACTTTGTAGTGACTCTTTAAAAATTGATGGAAAAGTTCATATAAAGTTCACCACTGACCACTTGAAAGTGGAGCGTCTGGTGCATGTGTGATGTCACCAGCTGCCTGTTTTTCTGAGTGCTGGGACATGATTATCACCTTGAGAGAGCCAGGGGCCCAGCACTGCCACCACCTCAACAGCTACAGCCTGTGCTTAGTCTCTCTGAGTTTACTTGTTCTATAAGCTCTCTGAGAGTACAGTCTTTGCAGTGTGACCTTTTGGGCTGTAGCTTTTTGTACTGAGTGTGACAGTGTCGAGGTTCACTGCATCTCAGGCTGCTGTTCCTGCTTAGGCTGAGTTCTGTCTCATCACTCGCATGAGCCATTGTTTTGTGTCCACTTGTCAGTAATGACATCCGGGTTTCCCCACCTCCTGGCCATGTGGACAGTGCTGCTGCAGATGTAGATGATAGCTTGCTGGACACAGGGTAGTCCTTTGCAGCTCCTACATTGCAGCCCTGTCCCCCCGAGTAGTGCATGAAGACTGGTTTCTCTGCATCCTCACCAGAATCTTTTATTTTCCTTTGTGAAAAAATTATGCCCAATCCAGTGGGCATGAAGAGGCATCTTGCTATGATTTTGATTTGCATTTCCCTTCCTGACAGTATTGAGCTTCTTTTCACATGCTTGTTGGCTGTTTGTGTGCCTGGACAACTGTCTGTTCCTCCCTGGTTGTTTTTACCTGTCCTTTTCTTATTGAATTGTACAAATCCTTACCATAGCTGGGTACTAAAAACCCTTACAGGATTTACAGCTAGTTTCTCTCACCCTGTTGGTCTTCTGCGCCCTTGACAATATTTTATGTTATACCATTGTAATGCAAAAGTTGTACAATTGTCTTTTCTTTTTGTGCAAAGGATTTTTGAGGTGCAGGAATGTGTGTGTGTCTACATAAACAAATTCATATGTATCGAATTTTAGAAGGTGTCTTTAATCTTTCTGGTTTTAAGCATTTGGTAGTTGTTTATAATTGGAGCTGAGAGTCTGTGTGAAGAATTCCTTGTTCAGTGGAAGGAAAGTGTCGGCATGTCGCAGTGGTGTGCGTCTCACAGTTCACACTTGACCCATGGCCGTGGGAGCTGTGGAAACTGCAAATCCTCTCTGCTGTGTCACGCAGTTTGTCTTTGTTATTTGGAAAGTCGGGCTCAGCTTCGGGTCAGAGCAAAACTGTGGTGTGTGTGTGTGGATAGCGTGTTCCGCTGGGCTGTGCAGAGCACTTGGAGAGGTTCTGCCCACAGTGCTGTGGTGTTTTTGATACTGATGACATTTATACCATTTTGATAAAGGATGTTATGGATCTTTTAATGAAATATCTTGCTGCCTGCTCAAAAAACCCCTCCCTTTTCTGCTACTCTTGCTTCCACTGACAGTCTGCGTCTGTCGTTTTGCTGTCCTGTCTTGCTAGCTGGCCTGTAGGATGGTATAGGAAGCATGGCTGGCTGATTTGGTGGGAGGGTTGTGCAGCTGAGACAGCCAAAGGGTTCATCTCTCCCATTTCAGGATTGCTGTGGCCACAGAGCATTTTGACCTCTCCTCGTTGCACTGTAGGACTGGCAGCCCGTGTGTGCCTCCTGGGAGAGCATGCCAGTGGGAGAAGATTTCCTGTGTTCTCTGTGCTTTCACATTCGCCAGTCCCTGTGGTGTTTGAAGAGCTGTAGTGGGAATGGGCCTGCTGCCAAGAGCCCTCCTGGCCGCTGTCCCTGGACATGTGCGGTTTGTGGCCTGTGTTGTAGTTGTGCTGGGGCTCACAGGTCTTGCATGCGAGCTTGGGCCACAGCCTTACTCCTAAGTCCCCCCTGTGGTGTGTTGTGTGTGGCCTGCAAGGCCCCAAGGTCTTCAGAACTGTCCTCCCCAAACCCCAGCAACTCTTGGCTTTCAGGGAAATGCAAGTCTGGTAGAGAATGAGTGTCGAGTCCTCTGCGCAGTGCACAGACTGCGATTTCAGGGAGAGGAGCTGCTCTGTGGCTTGAGTAGTAAGGGATCTGAGAGAGCCCATAGCGCGGACAGATGGTGGAAACTGGAATTCAGAATCATAGCCAGGTGTCTGAGCATCATTAGGAAGCTGCCACTCTGCAGGGAAGTGGCAGGAAGAATCCAAGTCCTGCCTGTGGACTGTGTCATCTCACCCATCAGACAGCGGCCCAATAGATTTGCAGACATGTGGTATGTTTGGCTGAAAGAACTTGGGTAGCTCAGCTAAAGACAGACGCGAGGCATATCATTAGCTGTGCACTGGGGTTATGCCGCCTTCTCAGAGGTGCCTCCCGTCTGACCTTTGTGCTGACCTCTCTCCCTTGGCCCTGTGGGTTGGGGCTGCTGACTTGAAGCTCAGGTCATGGTGTATCTTGAGCCCCATGGTCATCAAAGTCCTCCCGTGTTCCAAGGGCTGGAGCCCTGTCTCGGGCCCTGGAGGTCTGGGCCCTGGGGCTGGGGACCCATGGTCATGAGTCAGTGTAGAACTGGTCCTGACTTCCTGGTTAAGCCTTTAATCCTCCAGGACGCTTGTTTTTGCTTCTTTTAAGTTGTTGTACCAGGCCACTCTGTCATTAGCTGAGAATGTTTTAGTGCCAGTGGCACCATGAGGCCAGGATCATACACCTGCTCCTGCAGCTGCCTCCCCTGTCATGTCCCTGCACATACATTCCACCAGTGGCCTGTTGCTCTTGTCCCTGTGGTGGCTGCTGGTCCATAGCGAGGGCAATAAACCAGTGCGGACAGAAGGAGCTATTATCATTCTCGTTAGAAGGGATGGTCCTTCCAAAATCCTGGGGGTATTTAAATAGCCAAGGACAGCAGGGGTTGCTTGAAAAGAGAGGGCCTCAACTACAGTGAGTGGTGGGCAGCCTTGGTGGAAGCCAGTGCCCTGTGTGCCTCGGAGAGCTGTGGGCCGATGCCCTGGCATGCTCAGTGGCTCTGTTAGCTGACAGCCCTTCCACGGGGATTTGTGAGCCTCCTCAGAGGGCAGACCCCACCCCACCCCACCCACGGTGGGCTTGTTGTGGCACCCCTGCCCTGGACCACTGTCAGAAACATGCCCCTTTGCTCCCTTGGAAGGACACTCTACGCTGGCTTGGCTTGGAGAGCAGAGGATGTAGTCAGCGGGCCTGTCCTGGGAAGCACGGAAGAGGAGCCGTTCACTTACCTTGGCAGAGGCCTGAAGCCTTTAGGTCAAGGCCTTGTGAGATTGTGCTGAGGAGAGGGGCACAGCAGAAGTGACTTAGATGTGTATGTGGTGTCTGTTGGGTTAGTTGCCATCAGCCCTCAGGTGGACCTTGGGAACGGTTTCATCTCAGAGGCCACAGCCCTCTTCCTCCCCAGAGTCAGTGCTATAGATGATGACTGAGATTCCAAGGTGGCTCCTGACCTGCTGGACAGGCAGGTGCCTGACCTGTTAAAAATATGCATATCTTTTTGAGACAGGGTCTAGTCTATGTTGCTCAGCCTGGCCTCAAACTTGTACTGTCCTGTACCTGGTGGAAATTTATTTTGTTAATGCTTCAACAGACTATCTTGAAAGGCTGGCCCTGGACTCGTTCCCTACTGTGAGCAACACATGTGCAGGGGCTGATGGGCTGGAGATAGAGGCTTTCTAGGGTAGCACAGACTTGGACGGGTGATGTGTGGGGTGTAGATTCCTGTTGCCTGCTGCCATGAGTTTCCCAAGTCTCCTGCTGTTGACAGATGTGGACTTGTGTGTCCTACGGGTGCATCCCCAGAGAGTGCTAACCAGGGGGTAGTGGGTGTGGGTGCTATGGACTCTCAGATGGCATTTTGCGTGTGACATGGCAGGCCCTGCCCTTGGTACTGGGTCAGGATGTTGTCCTTTGCCTCCGTCTTGTTCTGTGACTTCTAGCATTTCTGAAGGTCCCCCAGGTGACACATTTGCTGACATGGATCTGCTTTCTTTCCTGTGACTTCATTTCTTTGGCAAAGGGCCTTTGCCGTGCATGACTTGTAGCATGGTAAAGACAGTGCCCCCAGCCAGGGCCGTGGGACCCTAACACCTGGTTGAGAGAGGCCACTTGTCCCTCTGTAGATGTGTGATGGGCCAGGGGGCGGATTTCTGGACCTGGGCAGACATAGTCCTTCATGTGGAAGGAGAGCAGGCCCTCTGGGCTGGGTGAGTACCAGAGGCCCATGAGAAGGCAGAGCCAGGTGACACCTGCGGGACGTTCCTTGTGCAGAGCGTGTACCCTGGGGCTGGTCCCTGGCCCTCTGAGGGCAGGTGGGTGCTCATGTCTGTGCGCCCCCACCTATAGTTATGGGTGTTGCAGCTGCAGTCTAGCAAGGGCCTCTGAGCAGCCCTGCTGCATCCTATAGTATGTTCTGCCCCTTATTTCCTCCCGCCCACAGCGACTTCAGTGTGGGCATTTTTCTGAGCAAGCCGGCTGCATTATTGAGGGCAGCATGATGGCTGTTGGTTTGAGTGGCAAGTTCTACAGCTCCAAAAAGCTGGTTGCTCCTGGGCCAGCTCTGCTTTGTGGTGGCTCAGTTGCAGGCTGGAAGAGCCTCCCACGTGTGGTCCAGCCTGCGCTGGGGGGGTCTCCACACTTGCCTCTGGGAAAGTGTCTTTGCTGCCACGTGCTCGTCAGCTGCGCACACTCCCCGCTGTCTAGTTCAGGCTGGAGAGCTGAGCACAGCCTCTGGTCTGCACCAGGCACGCCCACCGGAGCCACACAGGCTGGTTGTGCCTCCATGCGAGTGCCATTCAGCAGCTACCCATGAGGAGTAACTGCGTGGGGGGTGTTTCTGTATCTCCCAAGGCTGCCTGGTCCTCCGGCCCTGGACACTCAGCCTCCTGGGCCCTGTAGTGGGATGTGGGGCTTGGAGAGCAGGGATGCTTTCCATCTGGAGGCAGTTGGCATTGAGCAGATGATGTGCTGTCTGGGAGAAGGGCACTTAGGTTACATCACTGGGCTCTGGGTAGCCAAAAGGAAGCCCTCTGGGTAGGTAATATCTGACATGCATTTGCAGCATGTAATTGGAACCATGAGAAAAGGTTTTGTTCAAAGCTAGTGAACAGTTTCCTTATTTTGAATCTGTTGGATCTGAAGAGTTGTTAGGTTTTGAATCTTTTCTCTGATAGTGACTTTATATAAAATTTAGTGCAGAGAGTTTCTGGTGCAGATGCCCCAGCCTTGGGTGAGACCATTTCCAGGTGCCACTGAGGCTGGCCCGGCCTTGTCTCCTGGAGCTTCCTTTATGTGGCAGAGGCTGGTTTCCTTTTCTAGTTATGGGGTCTGCCATCTTGCTGTCTCACCTGAGCTGCTCCCCTTGTTTAGCTGGCCTCTGGTGTCCGGGCCTCGTAGGTGGCTGTGCTTCAGGCTCTGATGTTTGCTGTGGCCTGTGGAGGTCCTTGGGCATCTTGGGAGGGTACAGGACAGTCGTGAGGATGCATGACACTTGACGTGGGGCAGTGCTGGTAGTGGGCCAAGGCCTTGTGGGCTTCACTCTCTGCTCCTTCAATTTAGCACCCTGCTAACACTGGAAGGCCAGGAAGTGTCCACGACATGGCTGGATGGCAGTCAGGGTGTTGGTGGGTGTCTGAGCTCTGGCTCTTGCACCCCTGCACAGGCTGGCTCCCTCCAGGTGGAGAGGTAGCCCGGGTAGGCGCCTGCAGGTGGGTTCCCCCAACCCTGAGAGTGTCTGCGTATCTAGACGGGAGCCCATAGCAGATGCAGACCTGTCATTTATGATTCTCATGGCTGGTTGGCAAAGGGCATTTTGCAGAACCATCTCCCTTCACCCTGGGAGCAGAACCTGGCCTCCCCCCGGGCTGCACGATGCTGCACAGGGTACTCTGGGGTGGCGCCGAGCAGCTTCCTCTGTGGAGCTGGTGTGGGGCCTGTGTGGAGGGGATGGAACTGCTGATGCTGCCTCTTGTAGTTGTCTGCTTGGAAATTGATTTTGTCCTGTGGAAGAGTAAATTGACACTGGGAGGGGGCATCCAGGTTCCCCTGAGGCCATGGGCTTGCTGACTGGCCTTGCCCGGAGCATCTGGACAGCCCTGTGAGGGAGTCCAGGGAGTCAGGCCAGCAGTAGCTGCACCACGTGCCCCCCCCACCAGTGCTACTACTGATTATTGTTGGCATTGCTGGGCTACTGAGTGTATCTGAGTGACATCAGCCCACTGGGAATAATTCCAGGTCAACTGAGTTTCCCCAGGTGGGTCCGTGCGTGCCTTGCCAGCATTACAGACCTGCCGCAGCTCTAGGTGAGGTCTTGGTTAGATGTGGCTGCTGCAGCTTCACTGGGTTTGCCTTTTTACCGCTTCTGTGGGCCCGATGGGGTGCGCTGTGTGGAGAAGGTAGTTGTGAGGAATTTACAGGGGCCATAGGCAGCGCTCCAGATAACCAGGCTCAGCCCCTGGGGCTACTCAGCAACTCAGGCAGTCCTCTGGTGCTGTGGCTCCCTCCGCTGTGGGGAGGCCCAGTGTCCACTCTGCTATGGGGTTGGGCGGCTTGGGGCTAGGTGGGGTGAGGGAGCTGGTAAGTTGGCTTGTGTGTCTACATAGTGCCTTCTGGGGGTAGATCGGACAGGAAGAATTGGGGTACAGTGTGGCTGCTAGGATGGGATATGGAGAAATCAAGAGCAGCAGCCTTGGCCTGACTGTCCTGAGCACACTTGGGAGACAGATTCTGTCTCTGAACCACCAGGCAGCCTCTTAGGTGTCTGTGAGGGACCGAGGCATGCTGGGGCGAGAGTGAGACTTGGCAGGAGTCTGGGCCTTGCTGTGGTTTGTGGCAGGTGAAGAGGAGGCCAGGACTGGACTGGGTGGCCTTGGTGTCTGTGGGACCCTCCTGGTCCCTTTGCTTCCTCAGGATGCTGTGCGGCCCTCGCCGATGGCTTGTCCTGTGTGAGAACTGGCCTTCCTCCTAGTGGAAGTGGACATCACCAATATCACAGTGTCTGTGAGCCTTTTGCTTTGGAAAGGTCATTGGTGTAGTTTTAAGTAAACTTACAAATAGCAAACTGATAATCTTTTAAAAATAATCACTGTGTGTATGTAAAAAAAAACATCCTGTCTGGAACCATATATCAATATTTTGGGTGCTGTTATACAGAGTAAGAATCTTTAGACTAGAAAGGCAGAAGGAAATTCTGTATAATATTTGCAGTCCCCCCTGCTTTTCGTGACTTTGGTGGTTTTTGTCTGGGTGTTGTTTCCCAGAGGGTGAGTGTGGGCAGCTGTGAGGCTGGTGCTGTGGAGTGGGCGAGTGGGGTACACCAGGCAGTGTCTGCTGCTGCTGGCTGTTGATCTGCATTCTGCAGCAGCCATTAGGGGCTTATCTGCCACTCCTGGTTGGTCTGGGGTGACCTGCACAGACCGTAGCCACCAGCTAGGCACTTGCCGTGTACCAGGACACTGCCAGAGCATGTGCTGACCGCAAGGCCCCCTTAGAGCCTCTGCTGGTGCTTGTGCTGCCAGGGGTTGTTGGTCACGTACTGATAGAGGAGCAGTTCTGCCAGGTGGCTGTAGCACTTGGGTACAGGAAACGTCTCCATTTCCTCTGTGAGTGGATGGTCATGTACTTTTAATTATTTTTTCTTGCAGTACTGGGGATTGAATGCAGGAAGCACTGAGCTATACCCTACCCCATTTTATATTTTATTTTAGAAATAAGTTCTTGCCATGCTGCCCAGCCTGGCCTCGACCTTGTGATCTTTCAGTCCCCAGTAGCTGAGATTACAGTGTGAGCCACAGCGCCTGACTGCACTTTTATTTTTAATAGTTTTTAAACGTTGGTGTGGACTATTCAGTGTTCTTTATGGCATCATAGTTGTTTATTTTGAATCAGTAAATTGGAACTTTTAGCGTGGTCTTTCAAAAAATTCTATTTGGTGTGGCTTTTTTTAAAAAAACTGTGATTCTGTCCTTGAATTGCAAAATAAATATTTTTTAAGCTTTTCATGGTTACCCTTTCTTATTGTGATTACTTTTAAGAGGCTTGATTTATTTATAAAATGTTTAATAAGTGTAATCAATCTTCTTCTCCAGTACTGGTGATTAAACCTATGGCCTTTACATTGTGTTAGAGTCTCTGCCCTTTAAAAATTTTTAAAATTTTGAGACAGGTTCTTGCTAAGTCACTAAGTTGCCTAGGCTGGGTTTGAACTTTTCAATCCTCCTGCCTCAGCCTCCCAGAGGGCTGGGATTCAGGCCTCTGCCACTATGCCTGGCTAAACTTATTTTTAATGAATGTACATGTTTCTAACAAGCAGACCCTCCCCGGGCACCCCTAGTAAACAGAGCAGGTAACTGCAGAGGCGTGAGTGACAGAGGACTCCTGGACTCACAGGTCTCAGACTCTGCTGTGGTCCTGTCAGCAGCCACATGTGTGACTTAAGTCTTTCAGTCGCTCATGTTCACAGGGCCAGACATGCTCTCTGCAGTGCACCACACACCACTGTGATGGTCACAGGCATGGTGACACGTGATGGTGACGCCATAGATGGCAACACTCACAGAGAAGCCGAGAGTCAAGTTTGCTGCCTCGGAGCACTTGCTCCTGAGGCTGTAGTGCTGTGTGCGGCCTCTTTCCCTGGAGCCTGTTGAGACCCTGCTGCTGCCAGGAGACGGGTTAGATCCGTCTGCCTCACCAGTGGGCTCCTGGAGCCCCACAGCAGTCAGGTCTTTCCCATATCACATGTGGTTTTCACTTTCCTAATGCTCAAGTCAGCCTCGGCCCTGGGAGCTCAGCATGGAGTCAGTGCCTTTCTGAAGGAACTGCTGTTTGCCTACCTGACTGTCACC
>RJWT010018693.1:0-18725 GCA_004365215.1 Cuniculus paca
TGGACATATGCTGCCACTAAACTATAATTATCCTATTTTTTAAGATCCAACAGCAAAAATTACTCTATGAATTATTTCAAGCTTTATACGTATCTGCAAATTTTATAGCTATATCTTCCATGCCTTTCTGCACTGAGCAATGAATAAGGTAGAAATGTAAAAGCACATAATAGTTTAAAATTAACTTTTTAATGGGATGAAAGGATTTTTTTTAATTTCTTCACAAATTACACCACACATTTGTAGTGTCTCAAAGTTACACCTCACTTTGTATACTGTTAGATTTCTCCCAATAACTTCTGGTTATATATTTTATTTAATGAATTAAATTTTAGATTTTAATAAATGATTATTTTAAGATATAATTCTTAAAAGCCTATTAATAATTCACAAGCATTAGAAGATTACTTAAAAATGCTTACAAAGTCAGCAGTATAAGTTACACCAATTATATAATTTTTAAAATTATTTCTGACAAAGTCCAGAAAGCACTAGAAATGTTTCATATTAATATTCCAAGAATGTAAAAGCTTATTAATAAAAAAATCTCAGACTATTATACTTAAGTTCACTGAGACTAAAAAAGAAAAAAGAGGAAAATATTCAGTGTCAATATGCAGCTTAAAATCACTCACCTTAGTAATTTCCTCAAGTGAAAATTTTTGAGTAATTTGATTTAAAAGGATTTGATAACTGGAATTTAACTATTACTAAGGTAGCTTATACACTGGGGTCATGATGTAATAACAGAGCCTTGTTTTACCCTCTTGCCTTAAACAACTAGAAAACCAAACAAAAGATATGTAACATCAGTTTTCAAACACTGGGCATATAGTACAGGCAGGAGAAAGATTTCTACGAAGAGAAAAATAAATAAGATGAACCTTACAACTACTTCATTGTACGGCTGAAAGATCCCAGAACTCACCACTAGGCAAAGGAACCCAAAATAGACTGGTGGTCTCACTGAGGTGAGGAAACAAAGTTCAGA
The DNA here is from genome assembly GCA_004365215.1 of Cuniculus paca. Lineage (NCBI taxonomy): Eukaryota > Metazoa > Chordata > Mammalia > Rodentia > Cuniculidae > Cuniculus > Cuniculus paca. Next base: position 992 of record RJWT010018693.1, read on the forward strand.
GGGTATGGAGGTCAATGTAACTTCTTTGTGTGGCACAGAATATTGAGAAAGCTGGAGCTGTAAGGAGAAAGGACACTCCAGACAGATCAAAGAGATGCACTCAGATCTCTGACTGAATAGTGACATGCATGTGTGCACTAAGAAACTACCAAAACTAAGGAAAGAATCATTGGAAAGGAACAAACAATATCTGGGGCTCATACAAGGCTGGGTACAGTTCAAGACCCCACAGAGTAGAAAAACTGTCTAGTACACAGAGCATCTAGTAAAAGTCCTCAAAAGGAAAGTGAACAAAGCTAACCTTTAACATTTGACATAAATGAAAATAAAAACACAATTTATCAAAAGTGTGAGGTACATCTAAAATAGCACCTTTAGGAAAATTTACAGCAGTAAATAACTATACAGTATAAGGTCTTGTATCGGTGATTTTAACTTTTACCTAAAGAAACTAGAAAAAAAAAAGCAAATTAAACCCCAAGTAAGACAATAAAGGAAATAATAAATGATAGCCACTTCCCTCATACTAGTCTTTTGAATATGTATTATAGATAAGTAGAGATGGTTAACATAGTTGAGTAACTCAGTAGGGATTGAACTAGAATGTGTGACCAGTAGTTCTAACAAAAGACCACGTTCTTGCTGGGCATGGTGGCACAGGCCTGTAATCCCAGCACTCAGGAGGCCGAGGCATGAGGATCATTCCAAGTTTGAGACCAGCCTGAGCTATAAAGTGAGCAGAAGGCCAGCCTGAACTGCATAGCGCGACCCTGTCTCAAAAAGAAAAAAAAAAAAAAAAAACCGCCATGTTCTTTTTGTTAGCATGCCGCTCATCTTCACAAAAGATGAGGTCAAAACCAGGACTAAGTTCTAGGCATCACTATTCTCAGTCCATCACTCAAATAGTTTTGGTATCGTGTTAATACAATCAGTGTATTGCATATATGTACTTATTATAATTAACAATATTCTGGTTTATCTTTCTCATCCTATTCTTATACCTTTCTATTTTCTCCTATGACATGAGCATATTTCATTGGATTGTGTAAAGTCTACAACATAGCTCAAAGAAAATTGGTGTTCCAAATTATTTGACAATGTTGAAGTTACCACACAATAAAGTGGAGTCTTAGACTATACAGCAAGTTTTATATTCACAAATCACAAAGGCTTATCAGCCTTTTTTTAGAAAAAGAGTATAAGAACATTCAGCTATAAATGATGATGCTATCAGTCAAACAGAGCTGACTCAAATTCTGTTCCTTTTGTCCAAACACATTGTCTTTCAAATTTAACATAAACAACAAGTGACTAATACAAGATTAGTGAGACTAAAGATTGTACTTTAATATTATTATTTCCTGTATTATGATGATGATATCTAGGCTAAATAAATTTGGAAAATAAAGTTCAAGGCACTTAAAAATTACAAAGTATCAAAAATGGAATTGGTAGCATAAAACTAAAGATCATGTGTATATATACAAACCAGTAGATATAATTTTTACTTTAATACTTCTATTGCAATTAAGATAGTAATATATTTATTTACTTTTAGAAAAGATTTCTTATTTTATATAAAGATTCACTTTCAGATTCAATTACAAACAAAATCCTCTCAGCATCTACTGTATGCCAAAAATCGCAGTAATTTATCTGCTATGAAAGAAAGTGTTACTAAGCTCAGTTTTGGAGAGAAATAGCTAGAGTACAGAAGTAATGAAACAAAAAATATATCCTGAGTGAAAAAGTAATTAATAATCATGAGCAGTTCTGGTTCAAGGTACACTTTCTTTGATGTCAAGTAACCACTGGCAGCCCTACATCTCTAGTCTGTATGACTTCAACATCTAAAGGATACTCAGTGGGAAAAGAAAGAGCAGCTCTGAAAAAAGAAAAGGTGGGGGGGAATACACCATATGAAAATAAATGGGTGACCCATACTTGGTCAAAAACATTCATTATGGCACTGTCTGCGATAGTAAAACCTAGACAACTCAAATATCAACTGTGAAAAATTAAACATATGCTTAATTCCCCAATATGAATGTAACCACTATGTATTACAAACAAAACACTAATAGAAAAAAATGTTTTAAAGAGACAGACATATTTATCTTGACCGGACATTATATATTGTGTACAATATATACATATATCAAAATATCACAGGTAACACATAAGTTCAATTTTTTTATCCATTAAAAAGTAAAATATTAAAAGAAAGAAAAACTAAACAAATCAAAGTTCAAAATCTAGTGTTTCATGGTATTGCAAAACCACACAGCCATTAAAAGAAATAATATAGATCCGTATTTATCAGCATGAAAAAATGATCTAGATATACACTAATGAAAAAGGAAAATAACCAAGTAGAAAGTTCCTGTAAGTATTAAATACAGATTTATTGTATATGCAAGCATTTACATAAATATATATATATATGAAAATTCATCTAGAAAATATATACCGCATATCCCAGAAAACAGGTCTAAAATACATACTAATGTTAACAATGGCTAGTCCAGAAAAACACAATCATACATGATTTTCACTGTCTTCTTCATACCTTTTGTGTGTGTGTGCGACAGATTAATCTCAGAGTCACATGCACGCATTCTGAATACTCCTTACCTTTTTCAAGTGAGTATGTATGAGTTTTATGATAATAAATACAAAGAAATGCTTTCACTCTACAAAGAACCACTTTATTAATTACCTTGTGCCTTTACTATTTTCTTACCTTTAAACCTTCGGCTGGAGGTCTATAACCAAATTTTGCTGGAAGGTCATCAAATGTCTGAGATGCATTTTCAAAATTATACTAAATGCAAAATTAAAAATAATCAAGTTAAAACCAATTTACATGACATTAAAAACATTTTTAAAAATTGAAAATTTTTAAAACATTAAAATGTATTAAATTAAGTAAATTGTCATTTTCATAATCCTGATTTATTAATGTACCTTACCATATGTGTATCTAGTAAAACAGCAAGAACTGGGCTGAGGATTGAGCTCAGTGGCTCAAGTGCTTGCCTGGTAAGTGCGAGGTCATGAGTTCAATCCCCAATACCCAAAAAAAAAAAAAAAAACCACAGCAAAAACTATATACAAATTATAACACACAAATGTTTAAATTTGGTTTTTATTTCATATGTTATTACCAAACAACAATACTGTAACTCTAAACAACCTACTGTTTTCTGAGTTTCCCACAGATAATTCCCTAACCAAGCATTTTCTATACATTACCATTTTTTCAATAGAAGATTCCACTTTGTTTTCTCTTTGTTCTAAGGGTTTGATTAAATAAAAAAAATTTGCAGAATTTCTGTCTCTAATTATGAAAAATGACTTTTTCCCCAAGAGAAAAAGCAACATCAAATCATACTTTTAAGGTTTCACTAATTTTGATATAAACTAAATATTTTTATCCACAGCAGAATAATGGAAAGACAAAACTCAATGAAATACATATACAAAGTTGAAAGTATTTAAACTCTTTAACAACTTTCCTCATCCTACAATTGATTCTTATCCTATAATATTTATCAGTCTTTTGCTTAAAGCAAACAAAGATTATCTATGCTTTAAGACAATAATAGTAATGGTATCATTTTGAAGGGAGTTCACTGCATCACACATTAATACTGTTCAATCTGCTACACAGAGAGCAAGAGAAACAAGGAAGATATATGAAACTAAGCACAGAGAGTAAACAACTAATTTTTGAAGCACAGATGAAGACTGTGATGTATGCTGCCTGGACCGGGACCTCCAGAGTCAAGCCTCTCCCAGTGAGTCAGCATCAGCATGAACTTTTTGGAGGGAGAACTACACAGGTCCCGCCGGAAGCAGGCTGCTGCCTGGACCAGGACATCCACAGCCAAGCCTCTCCCCGTGGGCCCCTGCTGGCAGGGGGACAGTTAAATCCCAGTTCCTTTAGGCTCATGGGCTGGCAAACAAGTGTCAACCCCCGCCCCCCAAGCAACCAGCGGATCCAGAGAAACACAGGTTGTGATGATAGCTACTAAGGTGAAACGCAATTGAAAGCCTGTGGTGCTTTGGTGTTTCACTGACCTTGCAGGTCTAGGGCCAGTGGTCTCATCATCTGTTCAGAAGATAGTGGGAATGCAGCATGACATCTAGGGGTGTCTCCTTCTGAGGGTGAGAACCACTGTTGATTCCCTATAGTCTCACTCTGAAGTCCTACACTGTTTATTGTTTTATTGGGTTGCGTTTTATTCTCTTTTTCTTTGTTTGATTATGTTATACACCCAGTGACAGGAGCAGCTATTTCAATGATAGTAAGATATATATGGTAGCCATTGTGAATTTAGTGTTCTCTTGTTTTGTAGTCTTTTATTGTATCCACTGTTTTGTTTTTACTGTTTCTACTCTATTCTGTTGTGTTTGATTTTTACTGTGTCCAAAAGTATGTGCAGCTATTTTGAATACAACAAAAGGGCATTATGGTAACTATTGTTGATTTTGTAATGTTGTAAAGTCCTGTATCACTTACTCTGGTTTGTTCTGATTGGTTTTATTCTGTGTTATTTTCCCTTGTTGTATCTTCTTTAAAATAAAAATTTTTTAAAAATTGTGATATATTAGAAGGTAAGATAGTTGTGTATAACCTGTAGACCATAACTACAAAAATCAAACATTTTTGGAATATAGATTTTAAAAAAGACAGAACAAAGCAAGAGTATTACCTAATACTAACTATAACATTGATAGGAAAGGATGGACCAATCAAGTAAACCTTAAATATTCACAAAGCATGAATTGGGCGACACATTCAGATTAATAGCTGCATCATTTCTTAAGACCTACTGGTGAGCCCCATTTTAGCCTCTTTATGGCACCTGCAAGAAGTATCAAGATAAAGAGCTCCACAATTTAATAAAAAATGTCATAATCTCTCTTAACAGAGCAAGTCTTCAGGGTTTACCCTCCATTTGGGGCCTGGTAACCATACCATAAACAGAGAAAGCAGGAACACAACAAACTACACACAGGATTCAGGTAGTGCAGTTCTTGTATCACACTGCAACTCTGTATCGTCTTCACATACCCTCTTTTCCTTCCATTTCTCACTGTGTGCTTGCAATTAATTCAACAAACTGTGATTCCACATCTGAATTTGATCCTGAACCTATTCATTCTGTGATAATCAGTACAGCAGCATACTTGAACACCATCAAGTGTATGTGGTGATTGGTTCAGTTAATTTCTCACTGCAACAATAATTCATATTTACAGTGTGCGCTACTGTTTAAAAAGTCCTTTAGATTCATCAAGTGTTCTTAAATCCATTACCACAATTTATCATTTAATCTCTTAATTAAAGCATCTTTGTCTAATTGATTCAATTAAATATGATCAGCTTCATGTCAAATGTGAGGTTATTTAGCTCCTTGTATTCAAAGATATCACTGTAAAATAGAAAAACTGATCTAGATAAATGAAGACACACCAAGGAAAAAATAAAGTGCACAATAAATCTAATGTACTTGAATCATCACAAAAAATATCTCCCCCATCCGAATCCCTGGAAAATTTGTCTTCTAACAAAACTAGTCCCTAGTGCCAGAAAGGTTAGGGACTGCTGATTAGCATCATCTTCATTTTACAAACTCATCATACGATATTGAAAGTAATTATCTCTAATAAATTAAAAAGACAAGAAGACTACGGCAGTCCAGCCCCAGAGCCCTTAATTCACTGCCCTACTCTGTCTTCCATACACTCCCTCTTCTATAAGAAATTAACTGTAATTTGAGATGCTAAGTAACTGACCAAGGCCATAAAACTACACAGAGCTAGAGTTGAAACTCAACTGTAAATTCATTACTGGACCTCTTGACTACTATCATTTATAATCCAGTCTTTTTAGATCACTACCATGAGGTGCTTCTCTGCTGCTCAGTTTGCGGACCTTATAACCACTACACCAAGAAACAAATCTCTCTGACAATACAGACAATAAGCTCAAAAGGCAGGTGCAACGTCAACCACAATTGAGTTGTTTGGCTCTATAAAACAAAGTAAAAATACTGAGATACACCTCCTAATAAGATCATGGACATAACTTAGTTAATTAGTCACTTGTGACCTAAGGGCCTCTAAGTTTTGTGGTTGTTTTGTCTGTGGTACTTGGGAGTGAACCCAGAGCCTTTATACTGAGCTACATCTTCAGTCCTTTTTCTTTATTTTCTAATTTGAGATAGGATCTTGTTAAGTCAAAGTTACCCAGGCTGGGCTCAAACTTGAGATCCTCCTTCAACAATGCTGGGACAACAGGCATGTGCCTGGATCCCTGCCAACTCTAAAAATGTATTTTTCTAGATATAAATCTATATAATTAATAATGTCACACTTATTTGAAGTCAAAGGAAAGAAACAATGAGATAACAAAAACAATAAATCTGAAAGAACCAAGAACAAATGCTATTAGGAGGAAATACGATAGAACTAAATCTCTAAGGAAAGGCTATTAACCAGCTCAAACATTTATTGATGTCCTATTGCATAATGGATAGGATGCACTAGGAACACAGAAGTTTAGTAAGACACAGACTTGCCTCCCAGTTACTCATGATCCAGAACAGTAGTGGCCCCAGCCTTTATGGCACCAGGGACTAGTTTCAGGGAAGGTAAGTTTTTCATGGAGTGACAGGGAATGGCAGAAGATTGTTGTAGGATGAGTGAAGCACATTTCCTTTATTGTGCACTTTATTTTCTATTATTATTACTAAATGAAATAATAATACAACTCATTATCATGCATATCAGTGAAAGCCCTGAACTTGCTTTCCTGCAACTAGACAGTCCTATCTGGGAGTGCTAGGAGAAAGTGACACCTGAAGTATGGTGCTTATAACCAATCTACTCCATTCACTCATTTTAGTTGCTGTCACCCTTCTTCGCAAAAATAAGATGAAGGAAATGAAAACAGGTTTTTCAGTAGTTTTCTGACAATCTTGGGATATTCTTTCTTGACTTTAATCTAGAATGTGTGGAAATTTGAAGTTGTATTAAATATACTTCTAAGGCCACCATCATTTGCAATCTTAAGAACATAGGGGCTGGGGATCTAGCTCAGCGGTCTAAGCACCTGCCCGGCGAGCGCAAGGTCGTGAGTTCAATCCCCGGTACTGCAAAAAAAAAAAGAACTTGATATTCTTTAAGCATGGACAAGTTGATTCACTGGGCTTATTCACAAATGGGTCACAGATCCATTCCTTCCCAGTTTGGAGATCTTCTGTGATTAGGAAGTAATATTCAAACTCTTTTAAAAGATGAGATAGGTGATCATGCATCAGGTGGGAGAAAGAAGGCCCTGGCTCAGTCTCTTGCAAAATCTTTGTTAATATGTTTGAAACATGTCAAAAATCCCAACATTCATTTATCAATCTGTAATTCTAGTTTGCCTTTAAATGTAGCCACTTTATTTGCATACTTAAACACAGTTATTATTTCCTCTAAAGTGACAGACTGAGTTCACTGAGTGGTTCAAAGGAGTCAAACTAGTAAGCAAGTTTTGCAACCCATTCTGTGGATGGAATGTGTTGCCAGTGGTAACTACTTTTCTAAAAGAAATCTCTTTGGGAAAACTCAAAAATTCTTAATCTAGTTCAATCCCCAGTGCCGTAAAAAAAAAAAAAAAAACCTCTTAATCTATCTTTAGAAAACCATCTCATGTCCATGTATAAAAGAAGGCATGTGTGCTCTGCATCTATCTCTTTACAAAGCCACAGGAACAGATGTAAGTTAACATGGTTGGCAATTTTAACCGAATCCTGCAAAACCCTGGAAAGTTCAGGTGACATTTTTCAGCATTTCTCTATGGATAACACAGTGTGTAAACTCACATTCTGAAGCAACCTCTTTGACTCATTAATCCTAATCTTAGGGTCAGGGATATAGCTCAGCGGCACAGCACCTGCCTGTCAGAAGTGAGGTCATGAGTTTGATCCCTGGTACCAAAAAAAAAAAAAAACACAAAAACAAAAAAATCCTAATCTTAAACTGAAATTTTCTATGGACGTCTTGTGGAATTTCTAAATTATTATTACCATAGAGAACTAGTGAGATCTTTCAGACATCAGAAATATAGTCAGCCACTAAGAAAAACAGAAAGATTCTCTCTCTTTCCCTCTGTCTCTCTGTATATACATATATACAGCATGTAAGTATCTATACACGAGCACTCATGTGCATGCACACTCTCTAAAGCAACACCATTTATCAGGTACTTATTGTGCATGAGATCTTACATTGGATATTAAACAATAAAAAAGACAGTAAGTAAGGTACCACACTTTCTAATAACTATGTATATGTTTTTTGGTATGTTTACAGCTAAGTGTCTTATAAGATTCCATCACTCAGGACTTTTTAAAGTTATTCTTTAAAGAATCTTTGACATGAATAAATATGACTGTACTCACTGCTAAAATGTCTGCTCCTACAGGTAGTAAATTTAAGAATGCAAATAGCTGGACAGTCAAGATGGTGTAGACTTGTGTGGCCGACAACATAAGCATCCCTATGGAGAGCAGCATCTCGTGGCAAAGTCACCTGGCAGAAAGAACAAGAATAACAATGAGAAAGGGCAGCTTCTTTCTGAGAATAAGTCACTGTTACATTGATTCCCTAATGTAAAAAACACCCTTTTTAACTACAAGTATGTGTTAACATTAAGATTAAAACTTATTTCCAAAGTCTAAGAATTTATATATATTTGGTATTAGGCAAACATCAAAGGTTAGTCAACATAAGTACCTACATAACATGGAAGGGGATTATGTATTATGATGTGTCATGTACAGGTACCAACCCCCATGATAAATGTAATCATTATATACTGTAAACATGTACAAAAAAATAAAAATTTTTAAAAAGTAACTATATAACTCATGGTGACACTAAGTTCTGTTTTAACCACAAAGCAAACAATCTCCTACAGCACTCAGACTGAGAAGCCAATTTTGTTTAGATGAACAAAATTTCAATCAAAAGAATGTTTAAAACCACATGGACACGTCTTGGCTTTAAAACCTTAAATTTTCTATAATTTGTAAAAGTGTTAGCCTCTGGGGTTCAATATGAACACACATGTAAATTTACACTTGCATATTATATCCATACTAAAGGATGAAAAAAATAGCTTATTATTATACAGATTGAACATCTCTAATCCAAAAATTCAAAATCCAAAATGATTTGATATTTGTTTACTTAACATTTAGTCCTTTCAAATTCAAAACTCAAATTCCCCCAAACTTGAAACTTTTTGAGATTATGGCATTCAAAAAGTTTCTAGTTTCAGACCATTTCAAATTACTGATTTCTTTTTAATTACAGATGTTTACCTGGTAAAGTCTCTTATCTTTGCAAATTTTGTTCTCTTGTTTAAAAGTTTAATACACAATTGAGTTTACCAATGAGCACTGATGCTTGACTTATATCATTAAATAATACGACCAATTCACAATATCAATTTTAACAATGAATACAGTTCTGTTGATAATTGTTCTGCTGAAAGATACCATGTATACTCAAACTTTGAATCTTTGACTCTTATAGTGAAAGTGTATACCTGTGAATAATTTTTGAATTCACATCTCACATGGTCATTAACATCAGAGATAAAATTAAATGTGAAAACATTTTAATGTTTGGATGTGTTCCAAAGAAATGAAGTATAGATTAGTGGTCAATTGGGGGCTGAGGAAGAGAAGGAGGACAAGTAGGAATCAGGAATAACTGCTAATTGGCATAGGTTTGAAGGAAGGATGATAAAAAGGTTCTAAAATTAGATTTCAGCTATGGTTGTACAACTTTTAAGTATCCTGAAAACCACAGTACTATATACTTTGAATTTTTTATGTGTAAATTGTATTGCCATGTTATGGTTTGTATATAGATGGCCCCCTAGAAGACTCATGTAGTGATGGAAGCGGCTGAATCTAGCATTTGTGATTGACTCCTTGTCTAGTGCTGGGATTGGCAGTGAGTGCTACATTCGCCCAGGGGTGGAGCCGACATACAACGTAAGGTCGGGATGGGGGCCTGTTTTTCCCTTTTGTGTGGTTCGTGCTTGCCGCTTGCAGCCACCATGAACAGCTGCCCCTCAGTCAGGCCACCCTGCCTTGGAGCCAGCTAAGTATGGACTGAAACCCCCAAAACTGTAAGAAATAAACCTCTCCTTACGTCACTTTGGGTGTCAGGTATTTTGTCTCAACAACAAGAAAAAAGTAAGCAAGACAGAATTTGGTACCAGAGGAGTGGGGTCATTGCTGTGACTGTACCTGACCATGTGGCTCAAGAGCCTTTGGGAATGGCTTATGGGAAGAGTTTGGAAAGGTTCAGAGATGTCACCTGTATGCATAGAGCTGGAACAGCTTAGGCTGTTCTGTAGGGGAGATTCTGGTCAGAGCTCAGGAGACCAGAAGGCTGATAGAGAGCCTGCCGGTAAACACCAGGCTCAGGAGGTTTCTGCTGGGAAGAAGGACAGCACTGGTTGTTGGACTCCACACGATGTGTGCTATGACTTGGCAGAAAGTTTGTCTGCATTCTGCTCGTGTCCAGAGACTTTGCCTGAGACTGAGATTAAGGGCAACAGCCTGATTAATCTGGCAAAGGAAATTTCAAGGCAGTCGAATGTGGAGGCAGTGACATGGCTATTGTTGGGGGCTTTTAGCCAGATTTATGTTGAAAATCAAGAGCAAAGAGCCCAGCATGGTGATTTAAAACATGAGTTTGGCCAGAAAGGAAGCTCCTGTAAAGCTGTGGACTCTAAAGATAGAGCTGAAACCTCCACTGCTGAAAAGGAACAAAGAAATACAAAAGATGGCCTGGGGGCATCCTGGGAAACAGCTGGTCTCAACCCTTTGCAGCCTCAAAGGTACAAAAGTAAAAGGCTGCGTGGGGGAGAAAGCTGCAGAGCCCAACATTCCAGAATGGCGACAGAGGCCACACAAGGTTCCAAAATGGTGGCAACATAGAGAATCTGTTCCTTGCAATCAGGTTCAGAGTGCCCAGAAATCCAGGCACTTGACCTCTATGGCCAAGAAAGAGGAACCCCTGGCTACTGCTCCAGCTGGCAGCAGACCTTGGCATCATCCACATGTCACTGATTTTAGGCGCATGGAAAATGAGGTTTGAGCGTTCTGAGGTTAAAAAGGCTTCCACCCCTATTTCAGAGAGCCTGGGAGGCCAAGCAATGTGCCCCTGAGAGGGGAATGTGTGAAGCTGTAAAATGAAAAACCTGGAAGTTTGAAAAAAACCAGGGGCATGGATCATCCAAGGAAAGCTACAAAGATTGAGCAGAGTGGGCCTAAGAGAGAAGCTGTGGGGACTAAAACCCCTAAAAGTGCCATGGGGTTAAAGCCACACAAGCCCTTTGGAGCTCACAATTTGCCACAGATTGCTTCAGATGCTGGACAGACAGCTATGAGACTTAACATTTGCCCTGCTGGATTTTGGACTTGTTTTGGTTCCAATGCTTTGTTCCCCCCACCTCCCCCCATCTGTAACTTTTGGAATGAAAGTGTTTATCTTGAGCCATTGCATGTTCGAAGTGTTTAACTTTGTTTTCATCTGTACAAGCGCTTGCAGTTAAGAGCTTGCCTTAGATCTCGGAGACTTGGAAGTTGGACTTTTCAGCAATGCTAAAACTGTTAGGACTCTGGCAACTCTTGGAGATGGACTAAATGTCTTTTGTATAAGGGATGTACATGAGTCTTTGGGGGGCCAGGGGTGGAATGTTATGGCTTGTACATAGATGGCCCCCCACAAGCCTCATGTAGTGATGGAAGCAGCTGAATCTAGTGTTTGTGATTAACTCCTTGTCTAGTGCTGAGATTGGCAGTGTGAGTGCTGCACCACCCAGGGGTGGAGCTGACATACAATGTAAGGTTGGAATGGGGACGTGTTTTTCCCTTTCATGAGGTTTGAGCTTGCTGCTTGCAGCCACCATGAACAGCTGCCCCTCAGCCAGGCTACCCTGCCTTGGAGCCAGCAAAGTATGGACTGAAACCCCCAAAACTGTAAGAAATAAACCTCTCCTTACTTCACTTTGGGCATCAGGTATTTTGTCTCAACAACGAGAAAAAAGTAACCAAGACATGCCATAAAACTGCCTTAAAACTACAGATTTGTTGACAATAGTTTTTCACATACAATACACATAATAACATTCTACTGTGCAGAACAGTTAATACAGCAGGTCTGAGACTACTATTCTTAGGCTTATTTACATTTGTAAGGTTTGGCCTTTGGCTGGCATCAATGAATCGAGATTTCAGGATGGCTCCCACCATTTTCTGTTATAAATTTTGTAAACAATGTGGCTTATGTTGAGTACCTATTTTCCTTCTAGGAGTCTGGAATTTCGGTACATGCTAGGCAGAGGGTTTAGACATGAGTAGCTCCCAGTATAAACCCTGGGCACTAAGTCTCATAGGCACCACAGATTTATTACCACAACTCGTTGGAGGAATTAAGCACATTTGGTATGATTCCACTGGGATAGGACTTCTGGAAGCTTATATTTGGCTTATTCTGGACTTTATCTCACATGACTTACTTTTTTTTTTTTTTTTTTGGTGGCACCGGGGATTGAACTCACAACCTCGCACTTGCCAGGCAGGTGCTTTGGCCACTGAGCTAGATCCCCAGCCCTTATCTCACATGACTTTTCCCTTTCCTGATTTTGATTTGTTTCCCTCTGCTGTAATAAACCAGTCATGAGTAAAACCATATGTTGAGACCTATATGTAAGTCTTTTCCAGTGAATTCCTACATATAGACAATATCCAGCCAAAAATCATATCATAAAAATACACAAAATCTTATAAAATAAGATATTGTTGCTATTTAATTTTATTACAAAGAATAAGTATCTACCAAGTCTACCAATGACCTGTTTGGGAGACTGAATCTGAACAACTGTGACTTTCTTTCTGAATTTCTGAAACTGCCAGGCACTCTGAGGTAGGTGAAGGGCAAGACAGTCTGAGGGGAAAATGACTCTTAAAGACAAAGGACCAGTAATAACCAAAACGACTAATATTAACCGTTTAGTAAATGACAGAATTGCTGCAAGCATGTTACTGAGTTAACTCCATCTAATCCTAACAACTTCTACAGATGGAGAAAACACAGACACTGATTGCCCAAGATCACATAATGAGTAACAGCAAAGCCAGAATTCAAACCCAACAGTGTGTCTCTAAAGGTCACACCATTGAGCCTAACTGAAAACAGCACCAATATCCAAGATTTATGTTCAAAGGATAGAGTATAGTCTCTGCCTACATAGGTACTCGGGGTTTTAAACTGAAGAGTATAGCACAACAGTAATTGGATTATTTCTTTTACATGGTGTATAAGAGTGTATGGGGGGGTAGTGTTTAAGAATATGAAGTGTGTTTTGTTTACACTGCTTTGGAACTTACTGCCTTTTAAAATAACATTCGAAGCACTCAGGAGGCTGAGGCAGGAGGGTAGTTGCAAGTTCATGACCAGCCTGGGCTACAAAGTGAGCTCAAAGTCAGCTTGAACTGCATAGCAAGACCCTGTCTCAAAAAAAAGACAAAATAATAATAATAATAATAATAATAATAATAACAATAATAATACTTTTTTTTAAAAATTCAACTTTTGTTTTGTTTTTCAGGACTGGGATTAAATCCATACACTTTGCACTAAGCTACATCCCCATCCTTTTGTTTGTTTGTTTGTGACAAGACCTTACTAAGTTGCCCAGGCTGGACTCAAATTTGCAATCCTTCTGCCTCAGCCTCCCAAAATACTGGAATTACTGGTATGCGCTATGGTGCCTGGTTTGGAGTTCTATTTTTATAGTTGCTCTTTATAATACTAATCCATGTTCACTGTAGGAAATACGGGAAAAATAAATCATTTATAATCTTCAAATATGAATTCAGCAACTTGAGCAAAAAATCAAGGGCACAAAGTATATATGATTGTCATAACTGTATTCTTTTCATATAATGCATTATAAATACTTCCTATTTTATGAAGTATATTTGAAAAAACTTTTTTTTTTTTTTGAGGAGAGCCAAGCATGTTTTTTTTGTTGTTGTTATTGGGTTTTTTTGGTACTGGGGATCAAACTCGCAACCCTGTGCTTGCGAGGCAGGCGTTGTGCTACTGAGCTGTATCCCCGGCCCATAACAAACATGAGTTTTTAATAACCCTCATCCTCCACAATTTTCTTTTCCTTTTTTTTGTTTTTTTGTTTTTTACTTAATGTAAGCTTTCGATGTGTCTTTATCTTTCCTTTTCTCTTTTGGAAATATCCAGCTCTTTTACACCAAGAGAAAATCTTATTTTGCTATATAAAAATCTTTCCTTGCCAAAAATATATCCTCATACCCATTTTTGTATCTCCTTGCTGTCCTAAAACATTTTTAAATTTCAAACCCTGTACCACAGCATCCCCTCAAGACCCACTCTAGACAGCTAGCTGTCCATGAGACCCTCTGGAGCTTCTGTCACTTTCAAACACCATTTTTTTCTTAATCTGTTTCATACATTGGGTTTCTATATATGATTAGCTTATACAAAATGGAAGCAACAAATAAGAATATAATGTATAGTGGACACACAGTATTCCTCGTGGATATTCTACAATGGACTAAATGCAAATCCCAATGTAGATATTTCATTTGTTTTTATTTTTATTATAACGATCATAATGAATGTACTTTCAGTTAAACCTACAGACACACAAGTTTATTTTTTAACTTAAATTCATAGAATTGGTGATAGTATAGTAACTTCAGCAAGAAATGGGATCTAGTATTAGATGGGGCAGGGTATATGTACCAGGACTGTCACATACTAACAATGTGATATGGCCTTAATTCTTCAATTAAAAGACAGTCTGGCAGACTGTATTACGAAACAAGACCCAACTCTTTGCTAACTGCAAGAAACATATCTCACCAGCCAAGACACATTCACACTGAAAGCGAAAGGATGGAAAACAATATCCCACGCAAATAGAATTCAAAAGCAAGCAAGTGTAACTATACTCATATTCAACAAAAAAGAATTCAAAACAAAATCATTTTAAAGAGACAAAGAAGGCCATTACATATTTGTAAGGGGAAAAATCCACCAAGGAGATATAACATTTGCAAATATATATGCACCAAATTTAAGTACTCACAATTTCATAAAACTTTACTCAACATAAAAGGACACATAGTTCCAATACAACAGTGAATGAATTCAATACTACACTCTCAACAATAGATAGGTCATTTAGACAGGAAAAAAAAAAAATCACCAGTCACAGTCTATACCAGAGATCAAATGAATTTAACAGACATCTATAGAACATTCCATCCAATAATTACAGAATACACATTCTTTTCAGTATCTCATGGAACATTCTCCAAAATGGATCACATTTTAGACCATAAATCAAGTCCTCTCAAATATGAAAAATTTAAAAATTTATTGTATCTTATCAGATAATGAAATGAAACTAGAAATCAATAAAAAGAAAAATTACAAAAATTATGCAAATGCATACAGATATTGAACAATCAGTAGATCATTGAAGAAATCAAGGGAAAAATTTTTTTAATTCCTGGAATCAAGTGAAAATGGAAACAAAATATACCAGAATTTTGAGGTATAGAAAAGACAGTTCTAAAAGAGAAGTTTATAGCTATGAGTGTCTGTTATGGTTTGTGTTTAGCTGTCCCCCGAAGCCTCATATGGGAATAAGAGGGGCTTTTTCAGAGGTGGCTGGATCTAGAGTACGTGACTGATTCCATGGTACAATGCTGGGACTAAGAGTGTTGGTTTGGGACCACCCTAATTCCCATAGTATAAAAGGAGTAGAAAGATGCTATTAAGGTCCCTTGTTGCTTTACTACCTTCTGCTTACTATGAATGTTTCTCCTCAGAGAGGCCTGTCTGCCATACCACCCTGCCTTGGAGCCAGCCAATTATGGACTGTGAGTCAAATAAACCTTTGCCCCTTTGATTCTGGGTGTCAGATATTTTGTCTCAGCAATAAGAAAAGTAACGAAGTGCCTACATGAAAAAAATCAGAGTTCTCAAATAAATAACCTAGTGATGCATTTCAATGGCTTAGAAAAACAGGAACAAACCAAAATCAAATCTATCCGAAGCAAAGAAATAATAAATATGAGAGCTAAAATTAATGAAATGACAAAAAAAAACCCACAAAGGACCAATGAAACAATGACTTGGCTTTTTGAAAAGATAAACAAGATTAATAAGCTCACAGCCAGACTAACCAGCTCCTTGCCAAACCAAAAGAGACAGAAAACCCAAATCAAAATCTAGTCAGAGATGAAAAAGGATATTACAACAGATATCACTGAAATCCAGAGGATCACTGGCAAATCTTTTGAAAACCTGTATTATAATAAATTGGAGAAATAGAAATGAATAGATTTCTAGACACATATGACCTTCTTACATTGGACCGAGAGGATTAAAAAAACAATAAGCAATGAGATTGAAAGACAAATAAAAAGCCTCCCAACAAAAAAGTCCACGACCAGATGGTTCACTGCTGAATTTTCCAGATTTTTAGAGAACTAATATCAATATCTCTCAAACTATTCTATGAAACAGAAAGTTAAGGAATGCTTCTAAATTCATTCTACAAGGCCAGTATCATCCAGATACCAAAATCAAACAAGACACAACAAAAACTACAGACTAATATCCTTGATGAAAACAGGTACAAAAATTCTTAATAAAATACATGCAAACCAAATTCAACAACATATTAAAAAGATTATACATTATAATCAAGTTAGTTTCACTCTAGGGAGACAAAGATGTTTCAACATATGCAAATCAATAAATGTAATATGCCACATAAATAGAATCAGGAATAAAAATGACATAAATACCTATCTCTGTTGGCACAGAAAAGCCTTCAATAAAATTCAACATCGTTTCATGATAAAGGCCTTGAAGAAACTAGGTATTGAAGGATAATACCTCATTAAATAAAACTTGTAACAAATATATAGCCATAATCATACTGAACAGGGAAATCTGAAAGCACACCCTCTACAGCCAGGAAGAAGACAAGGATACCTACTTTCACTACTCCTAGTCAATACAGAACTTGAAATTTTACCAGGAGCAATCAGGCAAGAGAAAGAAACAAAAGCAATACAAACAGAAAGGAAAGAATTAAATTATTCTTATTTGCAAAACAATGTGATCCTATACTTACATTTTTTTGAACACAAGACTTTTACCACTAGACTTTTAGAGTTGGTAAACACAGAAAATAGCAAGATACAAAATCAACATAAAAAAAAAACCAATAGTTTTTTTATACATCAATAATGAACTACTGAGAAGGAAAATAGGAAAACAATTCTATTCACAATACCTAGGAATCAATCTAACTGAAGTGGTAAAAGAACTTTACAATGAAAATTATAAAACACTGAAGAAAGAAACTAAAGAAGTCCCTAGAAGATGGAAAGATCTTCCATGTTCACAAATGGACATAATTTTACAAAAGCAATCTGGTTTCAATGCAATCCACATCAAAATTCCAATGATATTCTTTATGGAAGTAGAAAACAATCTTAAAATTCATATGAACCACAAAGGATCCAGAATGACCACAAAAATCCTAAGCATAAAGAGTATACCTATAAGTACCAAATATCCAATTTCA
>RJWT010018694.1:0-18746 GCA_004365215.1 Cuniculus paca
ATCTTGGCCATTCTTTCTGGAGTGAGATGGAATCTCAGTGTTGTTTTAATTTGCATTACTTGAATGACCATTGATGCTGAACATTTTTTATATATTTATTTGCCATTTGTATTTCTTCATCTGAGAGGTGTGTATTCATCTCAGATGCCCATTTTTTGGATTGGGTCCTTGAATTTAGGGAGTCTGATTTTTTTTTTTAGTTCTTTATATGTTCTAGAGAAAAGACCTTTGTCTGAGATACAATTGGCCAAGATATTTTCCTAACTTGTGGGTTTTCTTTTTACTCTGTTGGAGATGTCTTTTAGCATGCAGAAACTTTTTTAATAAGATGAGATCCCAGTTGTTGAATCTGGGAAGTATTTCCCATGCAGTTTGATTTTTGTTCATGAATTCTCTGCCTACTTTTATGTCTACCTATTTTGTATTTCAGAAGATTTAGTGTTTTTGTTTTAATATTTAGATTTTTGATCCATTTTTACTTTAGTTTAGTGCATGGTGATAGGCATGGGTCTAGTTTTAGTTTTTGGCATATGGAAAGCCAATTTTTCCAGCACCACTTAGTAAAGAGGCTATCTTTCTTTCAGTGATCATGTTTGATATTTTTGTCAAGATGAGGTGGCTGAGTGTGTTTGTAGATGTGGCTATATCTTTTAATCTATTCCATTAATATTTAGTTATGTTTTCATTCTAGTACCATGCTGATTTTATCACAATAGCTTTGTAGTATAATTTCAAGTCAGGGATTGTGATGCCTCCTGCTTTGTCTTTGTTGCCCAGAATTGCCTTTTCTATTTGAGGTCTCTTCTGGTTCTGGATGAACTTTAGGAATGATTTCTCTAGATCTGTGAGGTATACAGATGGTATTTTGATTGGAATTGCATTAAATCTGTATGACAATTTTGGGAGAATGGCCATTTTGACAATGTTTGTTCTTCCTATCAATGAACAGGGACTACTTACCCATTTTTCTGAAATTCTTTTTGATTTCCTTTTTCAGAGTAATGTAATTTTCAGTGTATAGATCCTTTAATTCATTTGTTAAATTTATTCCTAAGTCTTTCATTTTTTTGGATGCTATGGTGAAGGATGTGGGTTCCCTTATTTCTCTCTCAGTGAGTTTGTTGTTTGTGTACAGGAATGCTATTGATTTTTGAGTGTTGACCTTATATCCAGCTACATTACTGAATTTTGTTATTACATCTAGAAGTCTTTAAGTGAAGTTTTGGGGGGTTTTCTATGTAGATTATCAGTATCACATCATCTGCAAATAATGATAATTGCACTTCTTCCTTTCCTATCCTTATTTCTTTTATTTCTCTCTCTTATCTAATTGTTGTGGCTAATGTTTGCACAACTATGTTGAATAGGAGTGGTGATGATGGACATCCTTTGTTGATTTTTTATTTGGTTGATCTGTCTCTTTGTGACAATGGGGTGTTAAGGTCCCCCATTATAAGTGTATTATTGCTTATTTTATTTTCCATGTCTATTAAGATTTGTGTTAATAGTTGGGTGCTCCCATAGTTGGTACATACATATTTATGATTGTAATCTCTTCCTCCTCAAGTTTTCCCCTAAAAGTATGTAGTGACTTTATCACTTTTGATCATTCTTGGTTTGAAGTTCACATTGTCTGCAAATAGAATAGCCACCCCTGCTTTTTTCTGGGTTCCTGTTGCATGGAGTATTGTTTTCCATCCTTTGACTTTCAGTCTATGAATTTCATTTTGAGTTAAATGTATTTCTTGTACACAGCATGTTGTTAGATTTTGTTTCTTAATCCACTTTGCCTCATTGTTTCTTTTTATTAATGAGATTAGACCATTTACATTGATGGATATAACTGATATGTACTGACTTATCTCTGTCATGTTATCTTTCTGCTGTTGGTTTTCTACTTTTCCTGTTTGTTTGCTCGACTTAATGGTTTCCTTCTGCTATTGTTCTTGGAATTGTAGTTATCTTTATCTCTTTCTAGAGTATCTTTCAGTACTCTTTGTAGTGTTGTCTTGGTGGTCATGAATTTCTTCAGTTATTCTTTGTTGTGAAAGTATCTTATTTCTCCTTCAATTTTCAAAGATACTTTTGCAGGACACATCAATCTGAGTTGGAAGTTGTTTTCTTTCAGGACTTGAACTACTTCACTCCAAGCTCTTCTTGACTTGAAGGTTTGTGTAGAGAAGTCTGTCATGATTCTGATAGGCTTTCCTCTGTAGGTGATCTGTTTTTTTTTCTCTTACAGTTTTTAGTATACTTTTCTTGTGCTGAATTTCTGATATCCTAATTATTATATATCTGGGTGAAGTTTTATTTTGGTTATGGCTAATTGGGGAACTATATGCATCACTTATCTGTACATCAGACTCTTTTCCCCATGGGAAATTGGAATATTGGAAATTGGAATATTTTCTGCTATTATTTCTGTAAATAGTCTTCGTATGTCATTTCTGTTGACCCCTGCTTTTTCGTTGACACCTATCAGTCTTATATCATTTCTCTTTGCATCATATTACAGCTGTTTAATTGTTGTTTCCTTGTTCCTTGTCATTTTTAAGAGCTCTTTTCTTTTGTGATCATAAGCTTCCATCCTTTCTTCAAGGACTGAGAGGGTATCTTCAGCTTCATTCAAGTGGTTTTGCCAGCTTTCAATGGAAATTTTAATTTTCCAAAAATCCCTTTGAATCTATTTCATGCATTCTAATTCTGTCTTGTATTGTTCATTCAAGGTTTCCATCCTTTTTTTCTGTTCCTCTATTTTTTTATCTAGATCTTCTTCAGATACACTCAAAATTTCTTTCATAATGTTTGTCAATTCTTTTTTTACCTGAGAGATTATTTTTAATCTGATTTCCTCTATATCTTCATGGAGTTGTTTCTCAGTTGCTATCATTTCAGAAAGTTTCCTTTTGCAATTTCTAGTGTCTTCCACTTCAATGTCTCCTGAGTTTGTTCTTGGTGGGCTAGCAGACTGAGGCTACATCTTGCTCTTTCATTTTGTCATTTTTCTCTGGGATCTGTGCAGCTGTCCAGGCATCCTCTGAATGGATTGTACTGGAATGCTGAGCTAGGCAGAGCTTCCATCCTCTGATATCTCCGTGGCTAGCTGGGGTGCACCCTCAAACTATGGTGCCGGAGCCTTGCACTCTGACCTGTGAGGCTGGCTGGGCATTCACCTGATGCTGGGTTGCACAGGGATGCTGGGTTATACAAGGTTTGGATCTTCCATGCAGCTAGCAGGGAAGCACCCCTGGAGTGTGTTGCTAGGAACTTGTGCCTGGCCGAATGAGTTTCAGAACCTCCAGGACCGAGGTAGCTAGCAGGGACACACCCCCAGAGTGTGTCACCAAGCTTGTGCCTGACTGTGTGGAGTTCAGAACCTTCAGAACCTGGGTGGCTAGCAGAGACACACACCTGGAATGTGGCACTGATGGGACCTTTTGCTTGGCTGGGAGTGGTTCAGAGCCTCTGGACTGCACAGCTAGCCTGGACACACCTCCGGAGTATGGTGCTTTGCTCCTGGCTGGGTGGAGTTCAGAACCTCTGAGACCCATGTGGCTAGCTGGGACACACCCCTGAACTATGGCCCTGGGGCCTTTTGCTCTCCTTGGTGGAGCTCAAATTCTCCAGCAGGACCAATTGGCTAGGTTGGTCCCTCCCTGATGGGTGTCTCTAGGGCTCTGGTCTGCACAAGGCTCAGTACCACTGTGACCTGTGAGGCTGGCCAGGCATTCCCCTGATGGATTGTGCTGGGATGCTGAGTTGGGCAGAGGTCAGAGCCTCCATGCAGCTAGCAAGGATGCATCCCCTGGAGTGTGGCACCAGGGCCTTTTGCCTGGCTGGGTGGAGTTCAGAACCTCTGGAACCCAGGCAGCTAGATGGATTGCGCCCTCTGAGTGTGGCACCATTGGGGCCTTGTGCCTGGCTAGGAGGAGTTCAGAGCTTCTAGACTGCACAGCCAGCCTGGATGCATCTTCAGAATATGGCACCAGGGTCTTGCTCCTGGATGGGTGAAATTCAGAATCTCCAGGACCCATGTTGATGTGCTTTCTTGAAAGAAAGACAGCAGGAGAGGTATTAAATATACAATGTGGGAAAATGCATAAAACATACATGTTTGGCATGTTCCCAACATGTAGGCAGCCACAGTAACATATAGCTAACAGCTATTGAAATTTCTACTTGAAGAACTTCTGTATATTCTTTGAAAAATATTACCAGTTTTGTTGATATCTGAGTTCGTTATTACTAGTGTGAGAGTTTTGTCATGTATGAAAAGGCATAAAGAATTCTTAAGAACTTTTGGGAAAAGTAAGTTCAATTTCTTTTCCATCTCAAAATATTTCTGTATTCGTGATGAATTAATCGAATTTACAAATCTGTTTCATTGATGTATTAACCTTAAAATTTTGCATAAAAGGACAAATATAGAATATTTATAGCAAGTATCTTGTTTTTCAACCATGAAACTTCTGTTTGAAATATTTTTTTCTTTAGTACTAAGATGACATTAGAAACTAGGGCCACGGATTTTAGAGTCTGGTTCTGTTCAAGACCAATATACTGTTTTTAAAAGAGGGGTTAATATATTGTTATTCTTATTTCCTAAATATGACTACAGAGATATCCATGACAAACTACCTTCTTTTTATATTTATACTCTTCTTTACCTTGTTTTCCTTGATTTTTGTCTTCTGATTTTCATCACGAGTCACAAGAATCTTTTCATTTAGCAATCCTAAAGACGAATGATGACAATTTATTCTTTTTCTGTTTATCTACTACAGCACCAATCACGCATGCTGCTCTTCTTAATTAATACATTGTCCTCCTTCTTCATGTGTTCTTGAATTCGTCAAGCTTAACTTCACTTTACATACTCAGCACCACACACTGTGTCACTGATCAGTTCCTTGATTGTATTAACACTGCTCTACAGCTAAAATTATATCCCTCTCAAACTTGCTAGTTTCTTCCTGTTTATTTATGACTTTTCTCTAGTCTTGTTTTAGTCTTATTCTTTGCACCTTATGCTATGATCGCATTTTGTTCTTTTGCTTGATTGTTAGTAGAATTCAGTCTAGTGCTTCTCCCATATCTAGCTCACAAGGCCTTTTTCATGGAGAGTGTTGCAAGTTAGTATGCTTTCACATCAGCTATGGCTCTCCATTATCGCTTGTCCAAAAAAGAATATTTATTCATTAAATGAACACACACAGTCAGTCCTCTGCACCTGTGGCTTTTATATCCATTGATTCAACCAAAGACAAATCAAAAATACCAGAAAATATTTGTGTCTGCACAGAACATATGTATTTTCTTGTCATTATTCCTTAAATAATACAGTAGAGCAATTATTTATATAGTATTGACATTGTATTAGGTAGTTTAAATAATCTAGAGATGAATGAAAGTATATGGATGATAAATATGGTTTACATGCAACTACTATGCCATATAATATGAGGAACCTGAGTATCTTCAGACACTGGTATCCATGAGGTGAGAATTTGGGGACATCCCACAATTAATCCCCAGGATACTGAGAGATGACTGTATTTATGAACTACTTTCTATCCCATACTCTGTTGGCGGGGTTTCAGATTTCAACTGTAATCTATGCAACTCTTAAAAACCTCATATTATCAAGTCTCAAATCATGACTTTCCATTGACGTACTTTAGGCAATGCTAGAATAAATGCTTCAAAAAGAATAAATGTACCTGTGAGTTATTTATGTATTTCCCACTAGCCTAAACTTGACACTAAAACTTAGCAATGTCATGTTTATGATCTCACCAGATTTTGACACAAGGCTTATTATATGTTGAGTACAGTTATGGATGTACGAATTATGGGGGCTCATGAAAAATCAATTTATACAAATGGACTCTACACAGTAGAAAACCTTCCTTTTCACTATATAAGCTATTCTGTAATCCATATGCATGTACAAAGATATTTAAAGTTTTTTTTCCAACCCTACTTTTCAAGGCAGTCAACCATTACACTCTGAGACAGCTGAGCTCCTGGCTTCTTGTGTCTATACAGGTATCATATTTGTAACCATTAATATGCAGACAGGAGATGATTAAATGCAGGCATGATAAAATGTGACATCCCATAATAAATGAGAATGAAAAAGTGATTTTGTAACCATAAATCATGTATTAAAATTTGTCATAGGCTTACATTGGTGAAGACAATGTAGAAATAAAAAAACATGAGATAGACCTATTTTAAAACATTGTAATAAAAGACATTTGAATTTTATGCTTTTATTCAACTCTTTATTTAAGTTGAAAATTTAACTTCTTGCCCCTGAACTTTGTATTTTAGAATAAGACATTGGACAGTTACCAGTCTCATTATAATGCAAATTTTTAACTTTAACATTTTAAAATATGAATGCTCATATGCATCGAAGACAATGAGATACTACCATTTTTGCAGAAGAAATGAAACATCTATGTTAAGAGGCACAGATTATTGAAGTTTAGTCTTGCTACATACTTTTCCTGAAAAGAATTTGACTGAATTATGATATGCCCTTTTGTGTAAAGTTTTATATCTATAAAATTTTAAGTTTTGTTTCAAAAAGACCACAACTTCTCAAATTAAATGATATGAAGTCTTTGATTAGAAAAAAATATTTAACATCAAGTTGAAGATTTCCAAGAAAATAAAATAAAGCCATAAATTCCATTGAAAAAGCTACAACCTTGCCAAACATGGCAACTCATGCCTATAATGCCAGCACTCTGGAGGCCCAAGCAGGAAAATTGTCACAAGTTTGAGGCCAGCAGTCAGCCTGAACAGAAGAGATCCTGTGTCTAAAAAGAAAAAAAAAAAAAAAAACCTCACAACCTCCAGGGTATCATTATCAAATAACAGACTTAATATTTCAACAAAATTGTTCTAATTTGAATTTCAAATGCATATTTGTATTAGTCACCCTTTCATTTCTTGGAAAGAAAATAGCTGATGTGCACAATTTAAAGGGTGAAAGCTTAATTTGGCTCATGGTATCAGAAGTTGTAGTCTATGATTGGCTGTTTCCATAATAGAGGGAAACTGCTCAACTTAAGCAGAGAGACAGATAAAGAACCCAAGAAAAGCTAAAGTCATGCCTCCAATGACATAGTAAATCCAACTAGTCCCCACTTCCTAGTAACCCATTTGCAATGAACTTATCAATAGATTAATTCATCCATTAATATCCTCAAAATCCTGTCACCTTTCTAGACATCTCTTAAGTCAAGTTGACAAGATTAACCACCACAGATTCACCACTTGTCAACCTGACACCCAAACACACCTTTTTCAACCATGCTTAATCTTCAAATAAGCACCATACCAATGACATAATTCGGTTTAAAATGATATAAATGTTCCATGTATAACTAAAATTGCAGCAGTTTTTTTTTTCCCTAAAGTCTCAACAGAACCAGCATTACTCAAAAGTCCAACTACAAGGTTTCCTTTGAGACTCAAGGCAAATCTCAGATGTAAGTCTTCACAAAAATAAAGAAAAGTAAAAATAAAATGAGTTAACGTACAGCCAAAATAAAATGGCACAGCATAGGCATTCCCATTTCAAAGGGAAAAGGGAAGGCATTATAAAAAATCAGCCTAAGAAAAACCAAAACCTAGCAGGGCACATTAAATTCCACAGTTCCATGCCCAGCATCCTGGTCACATTTTGGTGAGATGTGATTTTCAGTGTGCTTGAGCAGCCCTGCTGTGTGGCCTTGCAGATCATGAGGCTTCTCATTTGTGTCAGCTCTGCTCATTGGCTGTGATGTTCCCCAGCAGACGTCCCACACTCTTGGCACCTCAGTGTTTTATTCCTTTTCTTGTACCCCAATTAGGAGTTTACAAAATTATTCTAATGCTCCTGAAATAATTTAAAAAGTCAGTTATATACGTAATAATTGTGCAGTATTAAAAAGATGAATTTCAGTGGGCATTTTGGAGCATACCAGTAATTTCATCTGCTAACAAAAGAAAGATGGAAAGTTCTAGGCCAGCATAGGCAATTTAGCAGGAGGTAGCACAAAATAAAAGCCAGAAGAGGTTTGCGAATGTAGACTATGGGTTCAATTCCAAGTACCACAAGGGAAAAAACACATGAATTTCAGAAAAATAATTTCTTTCTGTTGTGGATAAAGAAATTATTCGTATCACCATTAGTACTTGACCACAAGTTCACTGTTTTCCATATTCCTTGTATCCAAGGGTTCTCTGATACAGTGGAAAAAACTAGGTTTCTTCCAAGCTTTTATAATATATAGTGATTTTTCTGAAGTAACATTTACCACATGCTATTATGAGGAAATGTATCCTCACAAAAGTTGTGTTGAAGTCCTAACTCACAGTTCTTCAGAGTGTAACCTTATTTGAAGATGCATTCATGTTGTCAATTTGAAATATCATAAAAGCATAAGGATTAGACTTTTCATTAAGAGAGCATTTAAATACACTGACAGACATGCACAGAGTGAAGGTGATGTTAACAGACACAAAAGAAAGACCACCATCTATAAGCCATAGCAAGATACTTGGTACAACTTCTTTCCTTGTAGCTCCCTAAAGGAACCAACTTTGTTAACCTTTGTTTTCAATCTGTTCATTCCAGAAGTATGAGACAGTAACATACTATTATTTCTGCTAACCTATTTGTGGTATAGTTGATGTCGTCTAACAATGGGTTATGTTTAGATGATGTCACCATTTTGTGCACATTATTAATTACACTTACATAAGCTTAGATGTGTAGTCTACTAAATACCTGAGCTGGATGGTATATACAGGGCACCGTGACTGTAGTTTGTTATGGCAGCCCCAAGAAACTAATATGTCTACTACACTGTACTTGTAAACTTGCTTGACTTTATTTTGCTAAAAGTCAAAGGATTAAATGATAGTATAGTTTAGTTCTTACCCACTCCGTGTGATAAGCAGTGCTAGGGAACTAGTATATATTCAACAATTATCTGTTAAACCCAAATGTCAACTAAATACCTGCCATTTAAAAGCCAAGTATATACACAGTGCAAAATCTAACCTATACTAATTGACTGTTCATTGACTTAGAAGTTAGGAAAAAGGTGTGGGATGTGTGTGTGTGTGTGTGTGTGTGTGTGTGTGTGTGTGTTGCGAGGAGACTGGTATCTATTGTAATGTTTGTTTTGTTCCTGAACTCCTATTTCTATTAAATTAATATGTGCCTTTATTGTTGTCTCCATAGCTATTCTACCTGATATTGCCAACAACAGAAGTCTTTTTCCTAAAAATCCCTCAATATTGTCAATATATAAGGCAATCACAGAGTTGAGGACAGAGGATAATTTTGTTATAAAACTCTCACCATTAGAAAAAAGAGACCTGAACTGAATCAGAAACTTATGCTCACTTTGGTCAGGAGAATATATAAATTTGCTCCTTTTATTTTTTAAAAATAGATTTCACTCCCCTATTAACTTATTTGCTTCTCAATTTTTCTATAATCTTACAACTTTAATTTTTCTTTTCTCTTCATTTTTCTATTGTTATGGACTGAGTTGTTCTTTCCAAAGTCAAATACTAAAACTCTTCACCTCGATATGATGATGTTTGGGGTGAGACTTTTAGGAGGTAATTATATTTAGTTGCAGTCATGAAGGTTGGACATTAGGGTGTTATCAGTGCTCTTATGAGAAGAGGCTTCAGTGTTATTTCTTTCTTTCCATGCACATCCACTGAGGAAAATTCATGTGCAGATAGGATGAGTCAATGGCAGTCTATCTCAGAAAGAGGGCCCTTATCAGAGCCCAACCATGCTAGCTAGCAGCCTGATTTCATATTTCCAGTTTTAGAATGGTGAGAAAATAAATTTCTCCAGATTGTAAGCCAGCCAATTGTATGCTATTTTTTTATAGCAACAGGAGCTAAGATGGCATTGATCGGGAATTTAATCCTTTTGAATCTTTCTGCCTATGCAAATTCAGAGGGCTAATAAAAAGCACTGATAAACAATGATCCTCTGTTTTTGGTGTTATGTCTTAGCTCTACAGAAAGAAAAACGATAACAATCACTTCTAATTTTCCATGTTCACTTCTCATTCATTGTAAGGGAAGTAACTTGAGTATAGCGTTAAATGGTATACAATTTTTTAACAACATAGACTATGCCATACTTCTTAGAATCAGGAGTGACTGGAGTTAAATTGAATTTTAAATAAAAAATCAGACAGGATGGCATATACTTGTAATCCCAACATTCTGGGAAGCTGATGCAGTATCATTGCAAGTTTAACCGCAGCCTGGGCAACTTAGTGACTTACCATGATGATGTTGTCTCAAAATAAAAAATATATATATATAAAATGAACTAGTGATTTAAGTCAGTGGGAAGGTCCTGGGTTCATTCTCCAATACCACAAATAAATAAAACAAAGCAAAGCAAAGCAAAGCACATCAAAACAAAACAAAACAAAACAATCCTCTCTTTATTTCACTCATATACAATATATTACTTGAATAAATTCACAAGTAAACAATACTAAAAAAGAAATATGAATAACACAGACCTGAATTCAAATTCTAATTATGTTTATTTACCACCTGTGTGGCCTTTGAAGTCACTTTCTTCAACAATTTTCTTATTTATAAAATTAAGTTAAAATGTCTCTCTCCCAGGGCTTTTGTAATTAAATAAGATATTCCACACAACCCCGTTGTCTGACTAGGGCTTGAAAAGAAACACAAGGAAATAGAGGTGTCTGTTACCTTCTCATGACAAGTCTTAGTCCTATCATTCTGTTTAGGCTTACTTTTAATGCTAATAATTTGAAATAGTGCCCAAGTGCACACCTGAACACACACACACACACAATTTTCTGTCACTTTTTTATTGTTATGAAAATAACAATTAATAAGAGTGATGAAATTTTAAAAACAATTCAGAACCATGGGCTTATGCTCCAGACTTGCATGAGGCTATAGATGAACACACATACTCGAGGAATCTTTTGAAATTAAGAAAAGGAAAAAAAAGTGTTCTACTGTTTATATTTTTAAAAGCGTGCTGCTAGAACTGATATTAGTTGAACAAAATGATGTTATTTCAGTTACCTGGAAAGTCACTTGACAATAAGGAGCCCCTTGAGGCAAGATTCTTCCCAGAAGCATTGCTTACCACAATATTTGTTCAAAACTGAGGAGTGATTTGCAAGATCTGTCCCTTCAGGAGAAAAGTGATATTGATGCCATGCAGCTAATGTACAACCAAAAAGCAAAACAAAACAAAACACCTCAAATCAGTGAAATGATGAACATATCACCACTTCTCATTTTTCCTTTGAGTTAAAGATTCATTTTGTAGCATGTGAAGTGATACGCAGTGCCATTTAGCTGAAATATAATAGGAGAAAAAAATAGAAGAATTCGTCCTCATAGGAAAAGCTCTGGGTCTTAGTGAGCATGTAGTACTACTTCTTCAGCATTCTGAGTTCTCTTGAGTCCAAACAGGGTACTTTATTAAAAAGTTGCACCATGTCCTGTTATACAAGGTAGGAACTATATCCAACCATGTTTCCTGTGCAACTACTGCATACCAAGCCAATGAACTGCTGATGTTTTTTCTAGGTAACTGGAGAGAAGCTAGGGTTAGGCAATTTAAGTGGTTTTCCCATACTAACACCTCTGATCAACTGCACAACTTGGTCAAACGTCTCATCAATGTGTTGTTCTTTTTCAGGTTGCAAAAGTCAGAGGAATGCAAGTAGTAGCTACTGTAAGGATAAGTGAAGAGCACAGAGAAAGTTGACTCTTTAGGGCTCTAGCTGAACATTTCTAAATTCATCTACAAGAGGCCATGTTGTGGAATGGGAGAGAGGAGAGACCCTGGAGACAGATTGCTTGTGACCCAAGGTCGGCTCTTGTATTGATTCATTCTTTGTTATTTTCAGTTCTTGTTCTTGTTTTATATTTTATTTTTATTTATTTTATTTTGTCTTTCAAAGCAAGTCTCACTCTGTAGTTCAGGGTGGCCTTGAACTCACCATACAGCCCAGGATAGCCTCAAATTCAAGTGATCCTCATGACTCAGCCTCCAGAGTGCTGGGATTACAGAACCACCATACCTAGACTGTTGTTATTTTAACAGTACTAGAGATTGAACCCAGGGTCTTCACACTGTGCTACCCATTCTTTTTTTTTTTTTTTTTTTAAGATAGGGTTTCTCTAATTTTCTAAGTTGGATGGGCTGAGCTCGAACTTGTGATCCTCATGTGTCAACTTCTCAGAGTGCTGGAATTAGAAATGTATGCCACCGTTTCCAGTTTCCCTGATTCCCTGTGTGTACTTTTATTGCACTGTATGTAAACTTGAAATGATGGAGTAAGATTGCAAGCTTCATAACTTCTCTGATATAGATTAACTAAATTAAAATGTGTTTGTGAATGGGTCTGGCATACCTATTGTAAGATTGTCAGTTGATACTGTCAGTATCATTATTAACTAAGATGATTAACATGGTGTGACCCTTAATTGTGCCTTTCAATTCCTGAGGATCAGGAAATGCCTCGTGCATTAGTAAAGTGCACTTAGCACTGTGTCTGTGGGCGGTCCAGAGATGATTGGCATTAAGACCAGCAAACTGAGGAAGGAACACCCTCCTCCATGTGGGTGGCACCAACCCATAGGTGTGCAGTACAGATGAAATGAGAAGGAGAGAAAGAGGAAGTTTGTGGGTACTTAAAAAAATCCCACTCTGCGTCAGCAGGGACATCTTTTGCTGCTTCCCTGGCCTGTGTATATTAGACTGCCTCTTCTTAAGTCGTCTTTCAATGATCCTAGCAACTGTTTGACTGTTCCGGGGAACTGACAGCCTCAGGCTGGAGCTGTCCCTTGCTTAACTCCCCGGCTGTCGCGAACTCAGTAGAAGCCTCACCAAGTGCTTCTGCTATGTTGCTGCCTTGGAATTCGCCAAGCTAGTCTCCTCAAACTGTAAGCCAAAATAAACTACCCATCTTTCAAATTGTAGGTTTTGGGTGTCTTGGTTACTTTTCTTTCATTGCTGAGACAAAATACCCTACACCCAAAGTGAAGGAAGGAGAGGTTTATTTCTTATAATTTTGGGGTTTCAGTCCATACCCAGTTGGCTCCACAGAAGGGTGATGTGGCTGAGGGGGCAGCTGTTCATGGCAGCTCACAAGCAGCAAGAGCAAAACAGAGCAGAAGAGCAGCAAAAGAGACCTGAAACATGTCTTCTTCCCTCCCTTATATAGTTTGCAGGCTCCAGCCCTGGATGCCTGCAGCACTCACACTGCTAATCCCAGTGCTAATTCCAGTGCTAATCCCAGCACTAAACCCAGCACTAGGCAATGAATCAGTCACAAATGCTAGATTCAGCTGCTTCCATGACTGCATGAGGCTTTTGGGGGCCACCTATATACAAACCATAACATTAATAGAAATTGGGACCAGGAGAGTGGGATCATTGCTGTTATGTTCCTAGCCATGTGATTTAAGAGCCTTGGGAATTAATTTGGAAAGATTTTGAAAGGCTGTCCAAAAAGATAGCCCTTGGATGCTGTAGACTATATTGGAGACTCTGGTCTGAGCCTGGAAAATCAGAGTACTCATGGAAACGCTGCCAGTTAAGATGAAGCTCAGGAGGCTTCTATTGAGGAGGACTGCATTGGCGGCTGGAACCCAGGTAGTCATTTTGCTTGTGTTTTGAGGTATTACCCGGCTGGCAGAAAAATTTCAGTGCAGTCTACTGTTGGGATGGTAGCATGGTTGCTCTGAGAGCTTTTGACCTGATCTATGTTGGAAATTTAGAGCAAAGACTCTGTAGAGTAATTGAAAACATTGGCCAGAAAGACGACTCCAGTGGAACTGTGGGTTGCAAAGATGAAACAGAGAGGAACGTAGTTGTTTATAAGAACAGGACAATGGAAAAATGAACTGAAGCTTTTTCACCTGAAGGAAAAAATATATTTGAATTGCAGGAGATCCTTGTTTTTAAGTCTTGCCATGTTATGTTAAAAATTAATGGGAAGTAAGGACTGTGATTGTTCTTTTAATTTGATTTTAATGTTTTTATATGTTTGTAACTAGGTTAATTAATCAAAGTATTGTGTTTTAATGTTGAATTTCGATTACCCTTTAAATATTGTTTTTGGTGCAGGAATAAGTGTAAAAAAGAATTGTATATATGTAATTGTTGTATGAATGTACAAAGACATGTTAACTTTTATAAATCTGCCACTAGAGATTGTACTTTAAGGAAATGTGTGTGGTTACCAAGTTGACCAGGGGTGGATTGTTATGGATTAAGAACTGGTGGTCAACTTGGCACCAGCTGAATTAAATTGGCATGGTGCTGCATTTAGACAATCCACCTGAGGAAGTTTGCCAGGATAAAGAGAGATGTGGAGAGGAAGAGCAGAGGCATTGTGGGTTCTCCTAAGTGCTGCTGTTTGGAGCCATTGGTTCTCCTGGAGGACCTTGTCAGGCTGGCTTCCCAGTATGACTTTGGCTATTATCATCAGAGGAGGTCGGGACCTTGGTGAGAGTGACTGCGGTTCACTTTGGGGAGCTCTGGTCTTTATGTTGAGCATCACTTCCTGGCTCCGGAGGGGAAGATGGTTGCTGTTCATACTCCAGGAGAAGTTGTCACGCTGGCTTCCTGGCATGTACTTGACTGTTCTCATCGTCAGGGGAGTGTGGGACCTCACTGTCGCTGAGGATGGCTGTGGTACTTTTCGGAGAGCCCTGATTCTTATTTGAGCCTTGCTTCTTGGCTCCACTGTAGAACCCTCAACCTATTAGCACAGATCCTTCATCCTGCTGGCTTAGACTTTCTAGCTTCCACTGCTGGCCTATGGGCCTTTCCAGTATAGACTTTGGTGTTGTGGACAGATTTCCTGCACTTTCTTGTGTTTAGTACTGGGTAACCATCATAAATAATATTATAAATTTTGTGTCCTGATTTTAATCTTTCTCCCTGCGACCCCTGACTATAACATTGGGTAATTTGTCTCAGTGATAGGAAAGGCAACTAGTATGTGTAGTTTCTTGTTTGATTTGCTTACCAATCATGACAACCTTAGGGTCTGGAGTATTTATGGGTTCTGCTATTGTCTGGCTTTTGCATAGATCATTCAGTCCTTATTAGGTCCCCCAGATCTGTGAACATTCTATGATTCTGATTTCATTTTCTCAAAAAGAAGATATGATAGGATTGATTGATACTATGCTAGTTTGTTGGTTTCCTTAGAGCAAATTTAACTGACTTCTGTAAAATTTTAAGACGTTCTGTTCTTAATGGCAGGATACTCAACTTTCACCAGGATTGTGCTACTTTGTGGAACATAACAGGGCAAAGCCTATTTGAGTAAAGTCAGCAGGAGATTCCTTTTTTAATAGGTAGTGTGAGGCAGGCTGAGGTGCCACACACGTGTAATCCCAGCACTCTGGGACTCTGGGAGGTTGAGGCAGGATGATTGAGAGTTCCAGCCCAGTATGTACAATTAGCACTTGGTAGGTCCTTGTCAAAAAAAAAAAAAAAAGGAAAGAAAGGAAAGAAAAACTTAGAAGAGCTGAGAATGTAACTCTGTGCTCAGTGTGAAGGGCCAAGTTCAGTTCTCAGTAACAACAACAAGAGAAACAACAATAACAGAAAACAACTAGAGTTTTGTTGCATCTCAAATATATTCTGCCTCCAGCTTTGGTCCTGTGATGCACTTTGCAGTAATAGTCCTCCCTAATGGACATCAGAGAGGAATCAAATAGTTTTGTCATATTTCAAACTCCAGATAAAATGGGAAACAAACAATGTAAGAATGAAAACATATTAAGTCACTACATTTCCAAAGCAAGTAATGAATATATATGTGGAGATTAGTGATTGGATTTGCCTCTCTTGGTGGAATTTTATCTGGAACAGAGACTGCAATAATGGTGATTTTAAGTATTAAATTCATTGATGAACTTAGCTTGCCCATGGCTCTCTAATTGACCATTAGAGGTCAAGACAAAAATTACTTAATTTCTTTTTTACAAACTGATAAGGAATTTCTGAAGCTTCTCTAACATCCCAATAGCATAGTCGCAATCTAACAGATAAGATAAATGCACCTGTAGCCCAGTGTAAAGTCCCCCCACTTCTTCACAAATGCTCTGAGCGTGCAGAGATCTCTTGTCTCATGCTTAATTATCTTCAGCTTCCAAGGTCACTTTTAAGGTCTCATGGTAAATAATTTTGCATTTTTCTAACTACTATTTATGTACCTTTACTTTCTAGTGGGTTTGATACTCATCTTCTTTATTTTTTCTTTACCTACACTTAAAGGAATTGGCTGACCAATTGTATAAATTGTAAACAAAACACTTGTGACTGTTAACACGAACCAGGGGTAAATTCAAATGATTCATTTAGGAGCATTTTCAATGTACTAGTAAATTTTCCTTAAAGTGGCTTAAACACAAAGTGATATATTTTTCTATTTTCTGACATAGCAAGGAGTCTGTTGGTAGATGACTGCTGATAGTAGTTGAGTGGTTTATTGATGTATGAGCTGGCAGTTTTGATATTCTTGGTCTTTTCTCATGTTTGTGCTTCATAGTCATAATATGACTGTCGGAGTTCATGTTTAAAGCTAAAAAGACTTTTGAGATGTGGTGTTATTAGATACAGGTTTACCTATTATAAGAAAAGAAGATGGCTTTCCAGAAATTCAAACTGATTTCTGCTTTCTTATCATTTATAATGACTGTGTCCGGTGGGTTCTTTCTTATTAAGAAGGATAACTGGAAGATTAAAATCTCCACTGGGGGTAAGTAGGCCACTGTCCTGAACCAAATAGGCTTCTCTTTTCAACGAAAAAGATAATAATTGGTGGTGAATATATATTGCAGCATCTAGTATATTTGATGGTAGAATTCCATGTAAGAAGAACTTAGGTTTAGCAACAGTTTGGTACCTAATAAATGGTCATGTCTAAATTAACAACTGAAAACATGCTAGAAATTTAGAAGAGTATATTTGCAATGTCTAAATATAGTTTTGAGGTAGTGAATGCTATATTTAAAAAGACAGGTTTGCACTTACCTGCACAAGGGCTAAAATTTGCATCGAAAATGTTTGTATGTATTCCAGTGTTTATCAGTTGGTAGAAGTTGTCTGGACTGAACTATTAATGGGTGTTCTGAGTCTCTGGTTAAGCTCAAAAGAAAGGATGCTATGATTTGTTATCAATTGTATTCACTGGTGAGAATGTGAAAAGCAGATATGTATACCATGCCTGTATAATTAAGGGATTTTTTAACTCTGGGGTAGCCGTAACTCCATTGACAATACATTGACTCAACAAGGCAATTTGGGCACCCAAGTATAAATCCAGAGAATATAATACATTTCACTGCAAGGTAGTGTGATAGAATTGTCTTAGTCTAGATTAATCCCCTTGAATTTTACAATGCTGAATATTTTTTCCTCAGATAAAATTTCAAGGAAAACTACTCTCTTTCACATTGTGAAATTGATCACAAAGGGCAGGTAGTAACTGTAGCAGATAAAATATGCAATGTGTAGCCCTATAAATGTTTTGGGAGCCCTGTAAATAGCTTGGCACTTCAAAGAGAGGAGAGAAAGGAGAAATTGCTGTAGGAAATTGAGTAATTAGAATTCTTCAATGCTTTTGTTTAGAATTCTACCTTAGTAGGAAAACGTTAATCAAGTGATTTTGACTTTGTCCTGATGATGTTCCACCTCCAAAGCCCTAGTCTCTGATGTTATTTTCAATGGATCTGTTCACTTAATATCTGTCACTGGGGTCTCTCAACATCACTGAACAAGGGCTTTCTTCTGAGAGTCACAGCCTTTTGTAGAGACGTTGAAACAGCATACTTAAAGCCTGGATTGTTTATTTGTGGTGATGTTATTTTCTCCAGTTTGAAGAAATTATTTAGTACTCGAGGTATCCCAAACTCTCTGCTACACCCTATATAAAGCTCACGTATTCTCAACCTGAATCCAAAACACTGAATGCAGAACTACACTGTACACACACACGCACATACACACACACACACACACACACACACACACACTATTTTAGCTATTTATGTCTAGGTCTTATTGCTATCTTAATTTCAAACTTCTTGATGATGGAGAACATTTCTATTCATGTTTCATCTCCCCAAATGCCTAACATCATGTTCAATAAATGAACATTCTCAATAAATAATTCATGCCAATGTGTAGTATAAAAGGTCTACATTCTATCTAGTTACATGAATATGTTCAGTTTGCAGAATTTTAGGGTACTATGTCTTTAGAATATTTGTACCTGAAAAATTCTACTTAAACATCAATGAATGATTTTTTTGTACTAGGCATCAAACTCAGGATCTTGTGTTTTCCAGGCAGGTGCTGTGACACTGAGCTATATTCCTGGCCCAGTGAATAATTTTAAAGGTAATCATTATTGAAGTTATTTTTTACTAACAATAGGAACATAATATACCACATATAACTAACTTCTGGTTAAAAAAAACAAACTTCATATCTACAATGCCATGTGTAGAGAAATGACATTGAATTCGTAAAATAATAGGCCAGGAAGCATAACCAAATCTGAGCATTCAGGAATAATTCACAGTCTATAAAAACTAAAGTTTTGAAGTGTTGAAGTTGTTTCGCCATAAATATCTGTGACTATCTTCAGTAAGACTAATGTAAATGCATTAATTTATTT